>JARJRE010000013.1:0-30522 GCA_030783385.1 Akanthomyces dipterigenus | reverse complement strand
CCCCCCCCCCGCCGCCCCCCCCCCCCCCCCCGAGAATGTATAAAACCACGCTAGACAGGCGGGACGGGAGAGGGCGTCGGAGATGCTTGCCCATTCGATAAAGGGAGCCTGCGAGGCGGTGGAGCGATTTGATTACAAGCCCGCCCCGAAAATGCCCCCCCCCCCGTCGTATCCTGTCTAGTCTCTCGGTCGTGGGCTCGTCGAGGGGACTCTCTCCATCGCCACGACCCCGTCGCCAATCTTGGACGCGGGTTCTGCAGGCTGCGGCGGCCGAGGGGCAGGGGGAGGCGAGAAAAGATCCTGGCCACGCTTGGCGCGCTGGACTCTTCAGCAGAATGGAGACTGGAATGTCTGCATGGCCACGTTCCTAGGGTGCCCATGCCAATGTAACCTTTTGTCCGGCTCTGCCTGTCTTTCCCTTTTCTCTCGCCGTGGTCCCCCAGTTCGCCGTTGGCACAAACGTGGTCGGCTGCATGTAAAACCTTGTTGTCTCTCTTTTAATCTCGCCTCCGCACTTTTTCTCTCTCGCTTGGTTTGTCTCATCTGGTCTTTTCTTTTTTTTTTTTCTTCAGCACAGAACAAAAAAGCGGCTCTTGTGAGACATTGGCGATTTGCTTCTATTCCTTCCAGAAGCCGTCCCTCCAAGCCACAAAAGCACCCCTACCCGTCCGTCGTCCTTGGCTTGCCTGCGAAAAAAAAAATTATGAGCGTCTCTGAAAAGAAGCCGCACCACGGCGCCAATGCCACGCTGTATGATGACAATCACAGCAGCAGCAGCGGCAGCGAGAGCGCGCACGACGTCTTTGGCTCCGAGGAGCACCACGACATCAAGTACAAGCGGCTCTCGTGGCAGCTCGTCGCCATCCTCATGATTGCCGAGATTGTGTCCAATGGCATGCTCTCGCTACCCTCAGCCTTTGCCGTCGTCGGCATGGTCCCCGGCATCATCATCATCACCTTCCTCGGCGTCTTTGCCACCTACACCTCGTGGCTGCTGGTGCAGTTCAAGCTGCGCCACCCAGAAGTGCACACCATGGCCGATGCCGGCTACATCATGTTTGGCCCCGTCGGCCGCGAGATCATGGCCTTTGGCACCTTTGCCTTTGCCATCTTTGCGACCGGCAGCCAGCTGCTCGCCGGCCAGATTGCGCTCGCCACCCTCAGCGACAGCAAGCTCTGCAACCTCGTCTACACGGGCATCTTTACCATTGCCTCGCTGGTTGTCTCTCTGCCGCGCACGTTCCACGGCCTCGGATATGTCTCCATCTTGAGCGTTCTCAGCATTCTCATCGCTGGCCTGGTGGCCATGGCCGCTGCTGGAAAGGAGCCCGTCATCGGTCGCTCGGTCGAGGCGGCTGTGACATCCGACTTCTACTCTGCCTTTGCGTCAATTACGAACCCCGTCTTTTCCTTTGCTGGCCACTTCATGTATGTCTCAATTACCTCTCGGTTCCTGTGTTTGCCATTACACCATACTGATCTTTCTTTTCAGGTTCTTTGTTCTCATCTCGGAGATGAAGGAGCCCAAGTACGCGATGCGCTCGGCTTACTGCCTGCAGACCTTTACAACCATCTACTACGTCATCTTCGCGGCCGTCACGTACGGCTACCTCGGCAGCAAGGTCTTGTCACCGTCGTTTTCTTCGCTGTCGCCGTACTGGGCCAAGGTCTCGTATGGTATCGCCATCCCGAACCTGCTGCTCGCCGCCGCCCTCTATGCGCATACGGCCGCCAAGGTCATTTTCGTGCGCATCTTCCGCAAGTCCAACCATCTACACAGCCATACTGTTCTTGGATGGGGTGCATGGGTCGTTCTCGTTGTCTTTTGCAACGCCTTGGCCTTCCTCCTCGCGACTGGTGTGCCCATTTTCAATTACCTAGTCGGTCTCGCCGCGTCGCTGTTCGCCGCCTGGTTCACCTATGGCGTGTGAGTACTGCCCTATCTGAACGCATCGAGTGTAATTCCAGCTACTAATCTGAATTGATATCAGTGCTGGCATGTTTTGGCTTCACGATTCGTACCACGACGGCGCTGGCTTTGGTGCATGGCGCCGTCAATGGGGCCAGTTTCTGCTCTGCGCCTTTACCGTCTTGATCGGTGCCTTTATTTGTGTCGCTGGTCTGTACGTCACGATTCGCCAGCTCGTGGACGCTTATGCCAACGGCCAAATTCCCTCGCCATTTTCTTGCAAAGCTTAAAGGAAGCGCCTGGTGCAGCTGATTCCGAAGAGCCGTAGCAGCAAGAATCATCTCCCGGGGTGGGTTGAAGCTGTGTACATATATGCTAGCAAGGCCCATGCATGTACTGTTAGTATCCGCTGGTCGCATTTTTGTATATATATCTTAATGAACGAAAAGCATCACTTGGGACCAGTCGTGTGTGACTTGGGCGTTTGTGAAGCAGTAAATAAATAAAGTGCATCCTGGCTAGAATGAGGCTGCGTGCGGGTCAAGAGTTCGTTGGGATTCCACCTTGTTCTTGCGCACGCCCCCACCACCAACGCAGTAACAAAGTCCAGCGCTTCGCCGCTTTCAGCTTGCTCTTTTACCAAGCCAAAACTCAGGCTTTTTCTTCATCCTACCTCATTCGTATCTAGGCATTTCACTGCACTCTGCCCGTTGCAACACACCCCGCTCGACCCCGCGCTAGCCACAAGCTCTGAGAGCTGCTCATCTTCCCAAGCTCAACTTGACCTTGACACGCGCACTACAGACGTCCGACAAATCTGAAATCTCCGCAAAGCTTCACAATGGCTTCCGAGACTCCTGACAAGGCCAGCCGGCCCCGCGTCTACTTCGACATCTCCCTTGGCGGCAAGCCTGCGGGCCGTATCGCCATGGAGCTCTACTCGGACCTCGTGCCCAAGACGGCTGAAAACTTCCGCGCCCTTTGCACCGGCGAGAAAGGCGTGGGAAAATCGGGCAAGCCGCTGCACTACAAGGGCTCCATATTTCACCGCGTCATCAAGCAGTTCATGATCCAGGTAAGCTTCCATTCCGGGCGCAGCGCTCGCGCTCGCGCAAACGGCGCACTCACGCACCTACAGCACCGACCTCGGCTCCGTTGCTAACTATACACTCTTCTTGCTACAGGGTGGTGACTTCACCGAGGGTAATGGTACCGGTGGCGAGTCCATCTATGGCGCCAAGTTTGACGACGAGGCTTTCCCCAAGAAGCACGACCGTCCTTTCCTTCTTTCCATGGCCAACTCTGGCCCTAGTACGCACACAGCACCTCTGCAATCCTGGACCACCTTCTAATCATGCATAACAGACACAAACGGCTCGCAGTTCTTCCTCACGACCGTCCCTACGCCCCACCTCGACAACAAGCACGTCGTATTTGGCGAGGTTCTGAGCGGCAAGTCGCTCGTCCGCCAGATTGAAAACCTGCGCACCTCATCCGGTGACAAGCCTGAGAAGGAGGCTCTCATTGCCGACAGCGGCGAGCTCACAGGTGACGAGGCCCTCGCCGCCGACGTCAAGAAGCCCGATGCCACCGGCGACCCCTACGAAGACTTTCCCGACGACTTCCCCGCCGAGCAGCAGCCGCTGCCCGCGGCCAAGATCCTCGAGGTCGCCACCGCGTGCAAGGACTTTGGCAACAAGGCGTTCAAGTCGGGCGACCTGCAGCTCGGACTGGACAAGTACGAAAAGGGCCTGCGGTACCTCAACGAGGACCCGGACCTCGACGACGAGCCCGCAACCACCAAGCCCGCCCTCGACGCCCTCCGCTTCTCGCTCAACAACAACAGCGCGCTGCTCAGCATGAAGCTCGAGAGCTGGGCCGAGTGCGCCCGCAGCGCCACGGCGGCGCTGGCTGCCGCTACGGGTGCCAAGGACGCGGATCGCGCCAAGGCCCTGTACCGTCGTGGCGTCGCCAACGTCCGCCTCAAGGACGAGGAGGCGGCCGTCAAGGACCTCGAGGAGGCGCAAAAGCTAGCCCCCAACGACGCCCTGATTGCTAGCGAGCTCAAGGCTGTCAAGACCAAGGCGACGGCGCGTGCGGCCAAGGAAAAGGCGGCGTATAAAAAGTTTTTTCAATAGGAGACTTTCACCTTGTATGATCTGAACAGAGGCGTTGCTAAAGAGCCACATTGCATTCTGAAATAAAAATTGCTAAACGTATGCTTTCTGAAAAAGCCGAACCTTTTGTTGAAGTTTCTTTCGGGACATAATACTGTGTTGGTTGCTCTAGATAGTCCAACTTACATACATAGATGAGAGTACAAGACTGACTGCCAAGTGACTAAAATTGTGTAATACATGTATACGAAACATGCATTTTGCTTCTCGCCCACATCCAACAATCAAAGGTCAGACAAGGTGAGTCATATCGTATAGCATCTTTTGTTACTTTTCGTCCGCGCGTCAGATATATATAGTGTGTATGTGCGTAAAAAGACAATTGACCTCCGGATATTTCCGCCATCCTGTCCGATATAAGAGGGAAAGAAAGAAGACGAAAACAGACATCATCAGGCCTCTCACATGTAACAAAAACTCTTCCCCGTTATATATATATATAGTCAAAGAAAGGGCTAGTGATCAAATAATAATCTTCCGTCATTGCCGATTCTTAAAGTCGGGGCTCTCGGCGCGGCCGCCAATCTTCATGATGCCGCTCAACAGCGTGCGACCGACTTTGCCATTTCGATTCTTGGGCGTGCCGCGCGAGGAGAAGCCGCTGACTTTGCGCCCGTCGTGCCCATCACGCCCGCGGCGCAGGTCCTTGCTGCGGCGACGGCTGCTAGTGCCGTCGTCGCTGCCGGAGCCACTGAGCATCTGGTCGACGTCGTGGCACATGGCTGTGTACGCGGCACTATAGGGCGAGCGAAGGGGCTCGGCGAGAGCGGCCTGCTCGAGTGTCTCAGCGAGGCGCGAAGGTGTTCCTCGTGCGGCGGCTTCGGCCGCGCGCAAGCGGCCGACCTTGACCATGCAGGCGTCGACTCGCTTTTGAAGACTCATACACAAATCATTGAATATGAGAAGCTCGCCGTCGGCTTGTTCTGTCTTGAGATCGTTTGGCCGAGTGCTTGTCCACAACTTGACCAAGCCAGCAAAACTTTTGGGTGCGTCGATAAGATACGGGAGGCTGCCAAGACCTTCTCGTGATGTAGGACTGAGCCGTCCAGAGATGGTGTTCGGTGTGCTATAGTTGGCAGGAGGAGCGACAATGCTGCGTTCTGATGGAATACTGCAAACTTGATCGATGTACTCGCGGAACACGGATCGATGGGATGTGAGAAATCTGTTCATCGGCTCCATGTACTCTTCGCGCCTGCCAAAAGTGCCCAGATTTGACAGCTTTTGTAACGTTTTTGCTACCAGTGTAAGGGTGCGCTGTGCTTTGGCGCGAGGAAAGTCTCGAAGTAGACCGCACAGCTTCGGCGCCAAGATCGCGGGGCAGATAAAGCGCAGAAACAAGAAACCAGATACCGCCGTATAAGTAGCAGAGCGCTTGAACTCTCCGAATCGGTCCTCGGCAACTCCACGAATGTACTTGAGAACATGTCGCAGCTCAGGCGGGATACGGTTCGCAGTTTGGGCGATGCACTGCCAAATGTCGGACGTGATGCGAATGAGCTGAGTCCAATGCTGATCAAGGTCGGCCCCGTTGAGCTTGCTAGGGTCGACTTCACAGTCTGGGTTAAGTTCATTGATCTCAAAGACTTTTTCTCGCAGGGCCTCTTCAAGATATTCTTTACCGAGGCGTCGCATGTGGAACTCGAGCGACTGTGTAAGAAGAGTGTTCCCACGGAACAAAAGGTTCGCCTCGCCGGCTAGCGATTTGCTCATGTCGCGAACAATCAGCTCGCGGTCGCTGGGTGACTCCATTGATTCGTTCGACTTGAGCCTGCTGCTGAATCTGTACTTCTTCATCGATGTCTGGCTGCCGGGTCCGTCGATTTCGTCTTCGACGAGCGCTAGAAGCCATTCAGATGCGGCGCCTGAAGCCTGGAAGATGTTGAGAAATAGTTCGGACAATTGCTTGAGCTGCCCCGGAAGCGCAGCAGAGATGAGAGCAGTCAGGCCAGTTGGGAAGCGGTGCAATGTCTCGGACAGAGCATCATACTCTTTCGTCAGCAGAGCCACGTGCTCGTCGTGAGAAAGTCTGATTAGCATGGAGCCAATGACTTGTTGCTTTTCATCTCTAATCTGTAGCCAGTCCTCATGTGATTGGCCACGCTCGAGTTGATCAAGAGCAATGTGGACAGTTCCACATATCAGTTCGTGAAGGAAACCGCCTCGGCTGCCGTCCATGCCCTCGATACGCTTCAAGACGACGGACAACTCCTGAACCGAGGTTGCCAGATCTGTGAATTCGCAATCCTCGCGCCAGAATGGATTTTTGGTCATGGATTTCGTGGTCGTGCGGGCACGTACTTCGCCATCGAGAATAACTTCTGCCAAGTAGTTGCCAATCAAAGGATCCTGCTCCATCTTGTGCGATTTGTCGGGCAAGAGATATTCCAATCCAGCCGGTCGAGCCTTGATCTTTGCCTCTGTTATCCGGACTGTAACCACCTTGCCCATGCGAAATACTTCACCCTCGGTCTCGGCTTCTGTATCCGGAATGTTGATAAGCTCGTCGTCTTCCGTGTCGCCGAGATGGAACAAGTCTGGGATAGCATATGCCCGTAGCAGAACGAACCACACCTCGAAATGTATTCGACTATCGAGGGCCAAGTAAACTGGCCGAAAGACTGAGAGACGCGAAGCCTTGGGTGCATATGTGGGGAATATGGCGATGCAAAACTCCTCGTCGAGCACAGTCCGGTCGAGCTGCTGTATAGCATGTCTTGAGAGTTGCGTCAAATCAATGTGAGATAGGACAATGGAATCGGTTTCGAGCATAAGGGTTAGCTCGCCGGTATCGTGTAAGATGCACGATACTCGGCGCCAGGCTGCTGAAGGCGACCAGACATCTCTTGTTGAAGAGCGTTGAAAGGCGGCTCTTGGGTTGGGCGCGACGCCCTTGTCCCAAAGCATCAACTTGTCAATCTTGATGATGTTTCTAGGCTTGCTCTCGTCGGGCAACTTGCCGAAAGGACGCAAATCAGGTCGAAAGGGCGCTGTAGGGCTCGCAGGCTTTCCATTTGCGAATTTGACGGGGCTTGGCCGCAGTTGCTGCCAGCTGAGCAGAGCGGCAAGCCATAACTCCAAATCTTCGTGAGCTGGAAGAAGAAGCATATGGGTGGGAGTATGGGTCGTCAACTCGATACACTGTCTCTCGCCTTGCGTATATTCAGCAGGAACAACGGTGCAGCCTCTCAAGTCTTCGACAATGGGTATATGAAAGGAGCCGCCTTGGTTGGTATCGAACATGAGACTTCCCGCCTCTTCATCGATATAAGCAGTACCAGAATACCATGCGCCTTCTGGCTCGGACTGGTACTCAATTTCTCCGCGCATGCGACCACACAACGTCTTCATCAAGGAGATAAGATTGTTTGGATCCTCTGCCGCGACTGGCACGCACATGGAGTCGACAGAAGGTGCTGACGATATGACGGGGGAGCTAGGACGAGAACTCTGGCGGTGCTTAAGCAGGCGCTGTCTGGCTTTTTTGTCTCTGCTGGAAGAGGGAGTGGAGGGCGTGTCTAAAGACCGTGGTGGGAGAGCGGGTGTGGCATACGAGACGGATTCAGATGCAGAGGTAGCAACAGAAGACTGTTTTTGCTCATCCGAGTATATTTGAGCGGCAGGCATAGACGAGCTAATGCTGCCAACGCGGTTTCTTTGGTCGGAAGAATTGAGGTTGGCTCGTTGGGCCATGAGGGCGCCATCGAGGGTGCGGGTGCGAGGGCGAGCTGGGACAGGAGAGCTCCTGGCGGCGATTGGAGAGGATGAGTGCAATTCCGAGGGATCAGTGAATGAGTCATTGAAGACAATGCCTCTGCGTCTCCCAGTGCCGCCGGGGATATCTCGTGGTGAGCCCAAAGCTGCGGCAGTATTTCGAGGGACGGGTGTGGCATCGAGGTTCAAGGAGCTCGTGCCAGTTATCAGGCTGTCTGCGAGCTCTGGCGTAGAAGCTCGAGGGCCCATGCCTGAGGTAGCATCGGATCTAAAGGGCGTTGTCAGAGGGTTCGTATGCGTCCCATCGATGGCATCGCGAATAAAATCTGTGTCTATGGTGGCAGACGAGTCCAGGTGCTGCAGCGCCGGGTTTTGCTGCCCATCACTACTGGTAGCAGCGGGCTGAGCAGTCTGTCCTTCCATAATAAGGTTCAAAGAGTTCATGCCATGACAAAGGTCAAGCCATCAAGATTAATTGCCGAGTTGTGGGAGGGGTATAGCGGCGGAGGCGGGCTCTGAAACGGCGTCGTGGAGGCGTCGGCCAACGTGAGTGTGTGCAATCGCGGCAAGAGTGTTGAGGCAAGAAGAGACGTCTGAGGGGTGATCAAGGACGCGATAGACAGCGAGATATTTGCTGACTCTTGTGTCGATTCGGGGCCGGGCAAGGCGGCACAGCTGTCGAGCGCAGGCAAATGCAGGCGTCGGAGATGTGCGAGTTGTGAGAAGGCGGGCAGGGTTGTTGGACAAGGGTATTCACCAAGACGGTGAAGGTGACGTTTGAGCGAGGTGTGGTGGTGGTGGTGTCGAAGAGAGCGGCAGTCGCGGCGGTCGCGGCGTGAATATTCGATAGGGCGGACGAACAAAAACGGCGATGGCGGCGTGGGGTTGTCCGGCGGAGGGGGTGGGAAGCAGCTGCAGCTAGGTGGCGGAAGTGAGAAGCTTCGCAGGACAGAGGAATTGCAGCAGAGCCGAAGGATAACGTCGCGGTCAAGTCGGAGGTGCTCGTCAGCGAGTGAGAAGCTTGAGCATCGTTCGTTTAGAGGGCAAACAGCAAGTGGAAGCTGGAAGCTGGAAGCAAGAGGCCCGGCGGCGTGGCGGCGGTGGTGGACGTGGTGGCAGCTATGGTGGAAGAGGTACAGTGCAGCCAGCAGGCCGGCCCAGCCAAAGGTGGGATTGTGGAAGGCTGAGAGAAGAAGAGCGGGGAACTGGTGGGCGGTGGTTTGTGGCTGACTACGGAGTAGCCCAGGTAGGTATATAGAGGCCAGCCAGCTAGAGCCTAGTACAAGAGGTCCATCAGCTCGAGGTTACTAATTATGCGAGGCGTCCGAGGCATCTTTTCGTGTCATAATGATGCCCATCAGCTACCTGGGTGGACGGCTTCTTGTTGTAGCCTGTGTCTGAGACTGTGATCACAGCATAACGTGGGGGACGAGTTGGACAACGGGAGCGCAGTATTAGCCGAATGCGGATTCAAGAATAGTGTTTGCAACACAAGTTTCATGAGGTGTATAGACAGGGCGGTGTTTCTGCAGGGTATAACTAATTAAAGCCAAAACCATTCCAAAAAGACTGCAATGGATGGACTGGGTCCAGGGCAGGGGCACGGTTCGCAGCAGGGACGCGGGCTTGAGCGGGGAGGCGAGAAAAAGAACAAGTGACAGAAGCAGTACAGAAGCAGTACAGAAGGCCAGCCAGCTGCGGCGGACCCTGCTTCAGCGGATGGACGAATGCCAAGGCTTTCCTGCAGCACCTCTTCCTCTGGACTCGTCTGAAGCATCCAAGCCAGCAAGCAGCCCACGCAGCCTGGAACATGGCGCCCATCATCCATGGCAAACCAATCATCAATCTTCCGCCAATGCACCATTTATCCGCCCATCCCTCGGGTGCGCATACTGATCAACTACATCCATCTATCCGTACAGTGCTTGCATGCATCTGCCGCACCTCCTCCGCTGTCGGCCCGTGGCATCTCTGCAGGTGCTAGCCATCTGCCAGACACGGCAAACACCGCACCCATGTTGAAGCTACTGGCAAACTAACCAACCCAATTTCTATATTCTCCGACCAAGACACCGTGGCCCGGCCCGTCGTTCCATGTCGTCTGTCGTCCGTCGTCCTCGTTTACTATTCCTCATCACCTGGACCCCAACAAGCCTCAGCTCCCATGTTCGAGCCCCTGCCCATGTCTTGCATACGCCCGTCGGCCATCCCTCGGACGTCCACCGCCCATTGTTGCCAGTACTCGCCTACCTACCTCATCCAGCCGTCATCCAAACAATGGCTCAGTGCTATGCAACATCTAGATTATAATTCATCATTTGCTTTATCGGTACCCATCCATCCCATCTCCTCTTCCTCACCGTCTCCTCCCGTCGACCCAAGCCAACGAATCCCACATCCATTGCAATCCTGGATGAGCTGCCAAAACTAACTAGACTGCTCTGGCCATGTCCATCTTGGCATTTCTCTCAGTCCGTACGGTTACGGAGAACTCTCCGCCCCTTCTCGAGCCACTGGCTGCAATCTATTTCGTACAGGCATCAAGAACAAGCCTGCAAGATTGCACCACACCGCACCAACCTCAACCCGACTAGCGTATACCTTGATTCTTCTCCCCCTTCCCCACATTACTGTGCAGCGTCGCATTCTCATGTCAACTGACTCCAAGCCCAAGTCCCCTTTCGGCTCTGCCACGTCCCAATCTGTCTGTCCGACGCGCCGCAATAGCTTGCTCATGCGCTGCAATGTCCGCTCCCCTGGGCCCTCGGCTGCTCCGGACGACGATCGTCGGCGCATTGTTTTGAGAAGAGGCGCATAAAAGATGATTCCTCAATTGATGGCCGCCACATGATGACGAGGCTGCGTACATCATCCTGTGTGGTTGATCCGGCAGTTGCGCACACAGACGCCACGCAATCTTGAATCAGGGATTCCGCTAGAGTAGTTGCTGAACGACTCATGCTTAGCTCCAACACAGGACGATGGTGGCTCGACCACAACGCAAAAGCAATTATTCGAAACCTGTAGTCTCTTCACTGCCATCTAGAAAAAGCAATCTCAGTCTGTTCGAGGGGTCTGCCCTTTAAATACTTTACATGAGGCATTTGGCAACTTCGGTCTCGACCGAAACACCACTAGCAGACATCCCAGCCAGTCTGGCCAGGCTGCAGCGGCCAGGCTTCTCGCGGAGACGTACCCTAGACGGCCATGTAGATGCAACGGTCGAACACACAAGTAAATTGAGAACAAAAAAATGGTATGGGTAGAGACGGATGGGAGCACAAAAAAGACATGGGCTGACCAAAGCAGCGCTCATCATGCTATGAAACACTCCGAGGCTTGCTGTTCAAAGATTCGGAAAGATGGGGGTTCCCCAGTCATGGCTCGGCCCATTTACAAGATGACCTCGTTGTATTTTGTAAAGTTTTTCCATTTTGTACTGTGTTGTACGCAGAACCTTGAGAATACCAAAACGGCAATAAAAATGAATCCCGGCAAAATATACATCTCTACGTCCAGAAATCACTCTGATCTCTTTCCTCCGAGCAAAGTCGGCAGATTTCAGACGACATAGTAGTGACCAAATATGACGGCCATGCAAACGCACCTATATCGTACCAAGGAGACTCCAACCCTGCACAGTCCCAAGATCTCCCTATTTTTATCATAAAAAAAAGCCTCAACATCTAATGGACCCTTTCATTTACAGCCTCAGTAGCATCGATCGGTAAGGCGTCACCGCACGAGCCCTCGTCTACGGCTACCCACGGACGATAGACCATGCCCGAGGTTCCAAACTTGGAGCGAGAACACATGTACGCGGACCGGTGCGTATATTAACGTGGTAAACAATTCCGACGCCATGTTTGCTTCTTGAGTAGGTATTCCAGGGATATCGTTATTATGTACTATTTGCTGTGCCAGATTTGAGCCTGAGCTATTCCTACCGCATGCTGCAAATCTCAACAGTCCTTGCCAATATCAAAATTCAAAACAAGGAGACAAAAAGGTTAAGCCAAATGGATAAAGGAAGAAACGGCATGTCCCGCATCGCGTCGACTTCCTCCAATGATAGCAACTGTAAAGAAAGAGTAGCATATATCCATGAGCGGGATACAGTGGTAATGTCTGAGCAGATGGCAATTTTCTGCATTCATCATGGCTGTTTTTCGAGATTTCGAGTTTTTGCACGGGTCGCCAAACAGCATGGCGCCAATGGTAGCAGAAATAAATTGATGGAGAATGTCGCAGGGCAAACGACAGAGCCCAGCTATCCCGTAGCAGCGCCCGCTAGTAAATCCTTCCGTAAGAAAGTTCTTTCAAAATTCCAAGCTGTTGGAAATAAAGCGTCCGAGTAGAGCAGGCTTGATGGCCAATAGATATATATCGCGTAATCGTGCTCAGCGAGAGCCAGGTCCGTCAATGGGACTGACCGGCATGCTGCGGGCGCTAGCCAGGTCTGTACTTCCTGTGCGTCGAAGAGCCTGTCGCATGGTCTCAATATTGAGGTCGCTCGGCGCGGCGAGAGAGTGCTGGGCGCTCTTGGGGCTCCCCATGAGCTTGCGTGGCGGGCTCATCTCGACGCCCTTCATGCTGCCGGGGTGGCTGGTTGGCGGCGAGGTTCCTAGACCTTGGCTCGAGACGGGCGAGTGAATGGGCGACGGCGATCGGTTCAACGCAGAAGGGGGTAGCGATGTCAAACCCGCCAAGCTTATGTTCTCCCGAGACGTCGGGCTTCCCAGCCCAGCACTGTGCTCGGATTGCACCACGTCGGCGAATGAGATAAAAGACAACCTTCGAACATCCGCCGATTCTAAAGATCCGTAATTGGAAGCAGTCTCGCCAGAGACACCAATGCGATCGGCGAATGATGCCAGCTCGGCCGCCCATTCCGTAGAGGACTGCAGATCATTGGGGCTGTTGGGCGCGCCTGTAACTGTGACCGAGGCCGGCTGATGCGACGAGTGCGTAACAATCTCTACGGTATCAGGGTCGAGCTTGTTATTGGTGATGGCCTCGGAGGCATCGTCAAGCACGGAGGGGATGTGGTTTTCCGTTTGAATATGGGTGGGGATGGCTGGCGAGTTGGGCTTGAGAACAGTGCTATCTTGGACATCCCGCTCAAAGATTTGCGAGCCGGCGGGAGACGAGAGGCGAGGCGAGGTAGACAGCGCGCGGGTGGGCGAAGAGGGAAACGGGTAGTCGCGAGAGCTCTGCGTCGAATGCGTCGTGCCGGGTGTGGCTCCAGACAGCTTGAAGGAGTCCTTTGTGAGCAACGGCGGCTTGGTGTCCGTCGGCGAGTCGGTCGCGGGCAAAGACTTCTTCCTGCCAAAACCAAACAAGGCGCGCTTCTTGCCCTTGGACGCCGTCTTGTCGTCGTCGGCCTGAGTCGCAGCATCAGGGTTGGTGGCGGCGTCTGCAGCAGCAGCAGCACGGGGTGTCGAGGTGCCACGGCTGCTGTCGTCTGCAATGTCAAGCTGTGCTAACCTCTCGCCGCCAGTGATGGGCGCGGCATCGGCAAGACTCATGATGGCGGGACAAGCGAGCGGATCGAAAGTGTGGTTGCAATGTGTTGAGAAGAGATGGGAAAAAGCGTGGACAATTTTCTATTGTTCAGGAGAATGGTAGGACAACGTTGGGCGAAGCAGGACGTGGTCAGGATCACAAGGTCTGGCTTGTCCGTGACGAGGTGGAGCCACACTGTCAGATCGCCAGGATGACGGAGCGGGCGCAGGCAAAAAATTGGGGAGTTACGAGAGGCTCAAGCTGGGAAGAAACCGATGAAGCTGGCGAGATGAAAGCTGTGCAGACGACGAGGCTCACGTAGGAAGAGAAGGTGGGTGTGACGGAGTGAGAAGAAGCAAAATCTGCAGGAATAAATTGATGACGTGAAGGAAGCAGGCAGATGTGACAGAGACGGGGAAGCCCAGACAGGGCTCTGAGGTGATGCTACAGCAGGTTAGGCGGTCCTGTACGGTAGGTGTATCTGCCACGGTACGTCCCCGACCAAGCACTACTAGGTACCTACCTACCTAATAATAAGGTACCAGAAATTGGCTGCAGCTCTAGTGCAAGCTACGGCGGATTTGTGGCTGGCTCTGCACTGTCTCCAAGTACATGGTACTGGGGCAGTATCAGGCCCTTGTACAGTACTTGTACTGCAGCACGCCAAACCCCTACATGCCACACACTAGGTCAGCTCGGCGACCACCGCCGACCAGGGTCTCCCTTTGTGTCACGTTGCGAATGAAGGAGTTGGGAGGCTTGAAGATCTTTGTCTATTGGTGGTACGGAACACGGAGTACGGAGTAATGCACTGCGCGTCTCCTTTGATTTCCTAGAGGCAAGCGGTGAAGCTTGTCATGGCGTAGAGGGCATGAGCACGAAGGCCTGGTGTAAAAACGATAAGATAACCATTCCTGGTACATATGTCTTGTGTCTCTGGACTACGTATTGATTCCTTTCTGCAGTTACAAAAGTCATTCTTCTCAGCACTAATACCCCTTTCTAAATAAACCGTAAACCATTGCCACGATTCCAGCTAGCCTTGGACCCCTAGCGCTACCGCCGATCTCCTCCACCAACTCGACGGTACTGGTACAAGCTGCGATGACGACTCGAAACAGCCTCCAAGTCATGTTCAACAAAACCCCCTTTTCTGCAATAAAGACGAAACCTACGGAGCCAACCGACGCCACCACTTACTCGCTGCTCGCTGTAAGAAATCCTACTTTAGCGCAAAATAGAAAAGCTGTCTGCGCAGGCATCTCTGCCAGCTGGCGTGTAAGCTGTCAGTCGCTCACAGAGGCTACACGTGACTAGACACGTGAGCCCGCGACTTTCCACTCTAGGCAATGCTGCATGCTTTGCACAGAAAACTTCACCCCCGTGTTCCTGGATCAAGACCTCGACAGAAAAAGTAACGGCATCGCCTCGCCATACGCCACCGCCACAACAACGATTGCGACGGCTCTAACAAGCAGTTTACCCTCATTCGATTCGCCTTTCACTGCACCTCGGTCGAACCCCGACCTGCTGCGTGTCCAATTGACCCATTCATTTGGAGCTCTAGGACAAGTAGCAAAAAAGAGCTCCGGCGCCACACCAGCCTACAAGCTTTATATTTCTTTGCCAATCATTTTCCAAACCACAAAAACTATCTTCCTTCACGAGATACACGCAATACCATACACCATGGAGTTTCGCTCCGTAGCTCGCCCCGCGAGCTCTCTCCTCGCCGCCACCACCCGCCAGAAGCGCATCACCAGCCTCACCTCCCTCACAGCCACTCGCGGGCACAAGACCACGGCGCGCACAAAACGCGCCCTCAAGATCGCCCCCCACGACTCTTTCCTCCCCGATCGCTCCGCCGGCGTCACCTTTCCCTCGGCCGACAGCATCATCTACAATCCGCCCGCGTCTGAATCCTCGCCCTCGCACACGCCATTCATCTTCCTCCCGCCCTCGGACCCGCGCGCCCGTCTGCGCAAACCAACCACTTCCGCCCCCACGTCCAGCAAGCTCCCACCAGCGATGCGCTACCCGCGACGCGCCGAGGACCAGCAGCAGCAGCAGCACCTCTCCGCCGAGCAGGTCCAGGAGATGCGCCGCCTGCGCGCCGAGGACCCGCTGACGTGGAGCGTGGCCGCCCTCGCCCGCAAGTTTGGCTGCTCGGCCGTGTTTGTCCAGATTGCGGCGCCCGCGGGGCCCTCGCACACGGCCTGGCTCGCGGAGCAGAAGCAGAAGCGCGAGGCGCGATGGGGCACCAAGAAGACGGCGGCGCGGGAGGACCGCAAGAGGCGCGCGGAGCTCATGTACCGCGGCGAGCTATAGTCTAGCGTCTCGACGACAATTACATACACCTTGTACTATATCATGCTGCCAGCCTTTGGGTTTAAAGGGGGCAGCAGTCAAACTGGACAAACGAGCTTTTTCCTCAAATGCATCACAGAGGAGGAAAGAGGCTGGAATACTCCCCCATACGGAGACGAAAGTGTACTATATACTGTAAAGCATAGAGGGGCCGAGGTTGAATAGCGTCATGGCATTGTCACATTAGAGCCAAGCGTGTAAAGGGGCATTATATGGTGCTGCACTGCATAAAGCACATCATTTACAATCCGATATCTTCTCAGAATATTGAAACGAGATGTGGCATCAGGAGCAAGGTCTCGTATCCGTGTATTGTGTTGTAACATGAATAAGCTATTCCGAAATAACTGACTTAATTCTGGGAAGAATAGGCCTAATTTACCCGAGTTTATATGTATCCGTATGAATGCGTCCAACTTGATACGCTCATCAAATATTCGTGGTTGTAAAGCCGTCAACAACGTCTCGGGCCCAGCTCTCATGACGAAGATGGCTGGACCACGTCCACCTGGGTGTGCAACGTAGGACGACCCAGCTCTGACGCAATCGGCACAGACATGGTCCTGTGCATCTCAACCCTACGCGGGCAGCCGGTCATCACGGCCAGGAACCACGCGCCAGCACCAGCCGCACCAGCTCCGGGCCTCGCGTCGGATCTCCCGGCTCAGGACCCTGCCGGCCGAGCGTTCCTCCTCCCACTCGGGCACGCACTTGCCGACGCGGACCATGCGCACGAGCTTGCGCTTGACGATGCCGCCGATGCCCTCAATCTCGTGGCGCGCGTACCCGGGGCCGAGGAGCAGCGGAGACGGGGTGCGCTCGCGGGCCGCCTCGTCTTTGAGATGCTCAACGGGGTGCGGATCGTAGGACGAGGAGGCAACGACGGGAAAGTAAGAGGATGCGTGATGATTGTTGGTTCCGCTAGAGGGCGTCGTCGGGTAGTCGGACGAGGACGAAGACGAGGATGAGGATGCGCGGCTGCTGCGGGCGTCTTCGGCGTCGCAGTCAATCTCCTGCTCGCGCTCGCGGGCGGCCAGGCAGCGCTCCTCGCGACCGCAGATGACGCCGCGGTCGGCGTCGCCGATGCCGGTGCCCAGACAGCCGAGCGTTTCGCCATAGTGAGTGCGCCAGCGCCAGATGCTGCTCCCGGGTTTAGCACTCAGTGTGAGCTACGGAGAAGAAGTGTATAGTAAACGTACCGGATATAGTCGCTGTCGGCGTTGCGGATGGTGCGGCCGCAGGGCTGGCACAGCCAGACGCCGACCGACTCGCAGTCGCAGAGCGAGCGCTGCATCATCTCGGCGCCTCGGGGACGGGCCATGTCGAGGCTCGGGCAGGCCACTGTCTGGAGAGGCGCCTTGGCGCAGGGCGTGCAGAGACGACGATGGCGCTCGCGCAGGTGGTTCATGGCCGGAGGCTTGATCGCGCAATTCTGCTCGACACGGTTAGGTTTCGAAGAGGCCGAAAAACGCAGACCCAAAGAGTGATGCTTGCCCTGCAGATGACGGCGGCGCAGCGTCGGCACTCGCCCACCATGTCCCTTGCGCAGCGGCTCGCCCTGCCTGCATCGGCCGTGTACCGCGAGGCGGCGCCCGTGTAGGCATCGGTGCCGAGATTGGCGTGGTGCTGCAGCGTAGTCTTCGTATCAACGACGGCAACATCGTGGACGCAGCGCAAGGTGGCGGCGAGGAGTGCGGCGCGGGACTGGATGAGGCTGTGGTGGATGGCGCGACTGGTGCGAGCGAGGGCGTCGAGCGTGGTGAGGTCGAGGTGGGAAACGATGCCGGCGACGATGCTTTAATACGGATTTAGAGATGCGAAGAATAAAAACGGACAGATAAAGAGAAATCCGCAGTAAAAGGGGAGATTACTCACGGATAGCAATGGAAGGCGTCCGTTACGGCATTGTAGAGGGTCGGCGTCATGGAGTCGACAGCTTCGGCTGGCGGCGGTGCAGAGGAACAACCACTACTAGGATCTTGTGCATCGCCGCCGTCGTCTGCCGCTTCCAATTCGACAAAGATTGCCATTGTGTAAAGCTCTTGGTTTCCTCTCAAATAAAGGAATGGGCTGCAAAGCAGAGAACAAGCGAGGATGGGCGGAATGGATGATGCCCTCGTGACGTGGATCAGCGCCGCTTATTAGGAACCGAAGAGCGATCCGATTGATGCGGGCAGGGGTAGGGAAGAGGGAAGAAGGAGATTTGTGTTGACTGAAGACAATATTAACAACTAAAAAACATGATTGAAAATGCCATTGCAGGAGTTGTGCAGTCTCGAAAAAGGGACACCGACGATGCCATGAGGGTTTGCAGGAGAGAGGTGCGGAGGGCTGGTGTAAAGAGGGCGCCGACGAGGGGACAAAAGTTATGATGCTGTTGCACAGCCTATGGTGGGGTATTCAGTCAGTGCTGGGGAGGGGAGAGAGGACCCGGCGTGTCGCGGGTTAGGCCAGAGGCACTAATGATGCATAAATGATACGTAAACGACTCCAATTCTTGTTGGGGTAGAAAGAAATGGCGTGCCGGTTGACCAAAGGCGAGGAGGAAGTCAAAAATGTCTTGTGGAGAGGGATCGGTGATGGGCACATCTGGCACGTCATGCGGCTGTGGCTTGTTAGCACACCATGGCCCGCCCAGCCGTTCGTTTTTTTTTTCAAGCACACGTCGTAATAAATAGCGAGTGAATTTGAGCTATGAGAGTCTTTCCTGTAGTCAAAGGAGAAAAGTTTCCTGGTTGCTGTTTGACGTTGGCCGTCTTACACGTCCCTAAAATACGGGGAAAAGCGCTAATCATGGCCTAGCAGAATCAGAATTCCACCGGCCGCATGACCTGGTGATGCAAGCCTCGCGGCCCTCTTTTTTTGTTTGGGGTAAACTCGTGGTCTTGATCACGATGAATGAATCTTGTTCTGGCTTTCTTGTAAACTCTAGGCTTGAAGCTGGGGCTCAACAATGTTGAATACTCTGTACGCCGTATCTTGTAGAGGATGGCACAAACCAGAGTACGGCACGAAGCTAATCAAAGTGCCTCGACGGATAAGCTCCCTACCTAGGTACCTAGGTAGGTAGTCTGCCTTCATTTGAGCGGTAACGGTGTGGCAACATCTGGGCTCTGAGCTACGCCTGCAACGCCCTAAAAAGACATGCGGTGAGACTGGCCTCCGCCTGCGCCTCTTCCCAACCGTCTTCCATCGTCGAGGCACGCTGGGTAACTACTCCGTAGGTAGGTAAGGAATGCGCATACACATGCCGATCCACATGCCTGAATTAGCTCTCTCGTCCAACTATTTCCTCCTTTCGCCTTGACCGTCGAGGAACCATATTTACAGTAGCCACGCCCCTGTTTCTGCAACACGATGCGACTGCGCGATATACTTGGCCTGCTGGTACTGCTGCCTCGTTATCCTCGACATGTACTACTCGACTTGCAAGTTCTGCATATTCCAACCACGCCACCGCCAATGCAGCATTGAGAATTAAAATTAAATTACGCACAGCCCTTTCTCTCGGACGAACCATCAACAATTCAAAAGTAACTTGTTTCGATTTGTAAGTATACTTTACAGAAAGCCATAGTCCCATTTCGTGATGCATCCAGCAACGTAAAACCCCTGGCAAAGCCAAGTCCAAGCAAAGCAAAGAAATTCCCACCCGGTCCGTAAATGCTCCTTGCGCCGGCCGTCCTAATCGGTTGCTGTTATCCGGACCCGCGATTGAGAAAAGCATTGTCGTAGAGACACATGTCCCTTACTGAACCATTCACACATCTCTCATCGCAGAGCAAGAATCGCAAACAGACCACCCACAACCGGTCGCGCGGTAAACTCAATGCCACGCGGGTACCCGCCGTCCTTGGTGTCATACAGATCCGTCAGCGCGCGCCACGTCTTGGTCTCGTTGATCCACTTGGCGACGAGCCTGACAAACTGCATCTTGGTCGCCTCCTCCGACATGGACGCCGCAAACAGCTCCCAGTCCGTCTTGGTCAGCGTGCCGCGCGTGTCCAGCACCATGCCGTACTCGTTGGCCACGTGCGGGTACCACGCGCTCTGCATCTTGTAGACCTCGTCGGGGATGAAGTTGAGGTTGAGCACCTTGTCGCCCCAGAGGTTGTACAGCAGGCCGTAGCTCTCCATGTCGTTGTAGGCCAGCGTCGCATGCGGCGTCGACGCGTTGTGGTTGATGCCGTGCTCCGACCAGAAGCCGTAGTAGTCGTGCGCAATGTCGCTGTAGTGCTTCTTCTGGTCATCGTGTCCCGTGCGCGTGGCAATCTCCGACATGGCCTCCAGGGCAATGATGCCCTTGATGGCGAGGTTGGTCTGGTTGGCGAGCTGCCCGGCAAAGTCGTCCGTCGACAGCTGGTGCGCGGGAATCTTGGCATCCTCAATGAGATAGTCGGCCCAGCGGGTGAGCAGATCCCAGTTGTCGCCCAGCCACTTGTTGTCCCCAGATCTTTGCGCATAGGCGAGCATCATGATAATCATGTTGCCGCACTCCTCTAGTGGCATCGGCTCGTCGTTGCCGGCATCGTATCCTAGAGCGCGCGGGTATCGGCCGAGATCGTGAACAGCCCACTTGTTGGGGTAGCGACCACTCTTCTGATACTCCAAGAGAGGTTCGAGACTCCACTTGATCAGGTTGTGGTTGAGGTACACCATGGCCGGAAAGGTTGGGAAGAGGACATCGACAGTCTGGATATCGCTGTCCGAGCTAATCTCCTTCATAAAGACCTTGATGTTGTCCTTGGTGCCTGCAAGCTGAATGGCGCCATAAAACTGGCGCAGAGCCAGACTGGTAATGGTGGCATAGTCTTGACCAGCAACAGACCTGGAGTCCGACTCAATACGGTGATCGAGCTCAAGGCAATGCTCCAGCGAGTAGGAATAATCATTGTAGAAGAAGTTGACAAGATCGGCATCATTGCTGTATTCGTCCTTCCATAAGGAGGGGAGACCTTTCTGCTCGCCATTGCCGTGAAACTGGATGGCTTCGTCTTGAGCAATACCAATAGTGAAAAGTGTGGTGACAGACCCCCTGACCTTTCCAAGGTCGCGAGAAAGCGCAAAGACGGGCCTACAGGCAGGAGATTAGTATCCATCACAGTTGGTCGAGACTCGAATCGGTTGCTTACCATCGGTCGCTAACCGCACGGAACTGGCTGTCGATGCTACCGTCCAGATGGCCGCTGTTCACAAACTGACTGCGCACCACAGTGTCTTGTCCAATCTGGTAGCTGACGCCGCGCTGATCCTTTGTCGTCCAGTACCAATTGCCCCACGAGGCCTGGTCGTTGGCCTCGTTGAAGACATCTTGATTCTGTCGCCAAAAGTGATGAGAGTGGAGGCCGTTGACGTTTTGGTGTTCCCATTGGATGAGGGCGCTGCTGTCACCAGACGCAAATTCTGCGTAGCCACCATGTTAGCCTTCGATAGTCTCGGAACCGCCGTCGTACGGATATGTTTACCTCCGGAGACGTCGCTGTAAATCTGGACAGAGTGGGAGCGGCCATCAATGGACTTGACCTCCACATTCATGTAAGCAAAAGGAATCGACTGGCGGATGTGGTCATCGGGGAAGACGGGCGACAAGAAGCTGACGGCGAGCTCGACTTTGCCGCCGACGTTCATGACGAACTCGGTCTTGGTCGACGTGTAGCTTTGGGCCGTTTGATCGGCAAAGTCAGTGCTGGGATGGTTTCCCATCCAGTTGTATGTCTTGCCGTCGACTTTTATGAAGCCTTGCCATCCCTGCACACCTTCACTGAGCGATGTGTTAGTACTTCTCTGATTTACCGCACTGCAATAACAGTGATCGCCACTTACGTCCAGAAGCGAGGCCACTGGTTTGGGAGAATGCCACTCTCACCACCATCAGTCCGGCCATTGAGCCAGACGTTGAGATACGGCGATCGGACAGCAAGGGGAGCGGCCGGGGGGCGAGCGGGCGAAAAGGTTGATTTAGCGTCGGCAAGGCTAGCGACAGCCAACAGGGCGGCGCCGGCGGCTTGTAGAAGCTTCATGATGCAGTCGGCTTCTTGAAAAGTAAGCGGCCACCAACAGATCAGAAGTGAATAAAGTCGAGCGACTGTTGCACTAGTTTATATAGACAGGGAAATCGTGGGGTAGGTGATCTGTGAATCAAAGGTCCCTCGTCCTACACCGTCCATGACACGGGATTGGCGGGCCTCTGACGAACCCCATGCTCATGACATATTTTTCCCTCGGAGCTCATGATCGTGAAAGCGGGGGACGAGGATGTCCAACAAGCCTAATAAGTGAGCGAATGCGAGGCTGGCGCACAGTCGGACCTATGCACTCTGACCAACGTCGTTCTCATAGCGGAGGTTCATCCATGTGCGGACTCTTGTAGTCGTGCCGAAAATGGGGACTTTGACTTGCAACGCAACACGGCGGATTCTAATGGCTCGACTGCAGGTAGTCTGCAGTACGTTCAACGCTACTTGATGCATGGTAAGCCGAAGTCAAGAAGCAAAGGTACATGCAGCATGTGGTGTAAGTGAGTCCCTCTAGTCTTGGGCGGCACCGGCACTGACAGGGGCACAGACAGCCTAGAGGGGTTGCAGTGGCTGCGGAGATGGCGGTCCTGTCTTTTTTCCCCAACATCCTAATATGGCAAGGTAGACAAAAGTTGGCTTTTTCCTTTCATCTTGTAAAAGCACCGCGTGGTGCCCAAGTGGTGTGTTGGTGGATCAGAGACTTCATGCGGTGTAGCAACCGGCTGGTTACAGAGAAATGTGAGGTGTAGCATAGTGCTTTTTTTTAGGTCATGGCGGATGTCGTGCCACGGAGCACAAAACGTACATTTGACTTGTCCGGTTCATGTTTGCGTCTTGGCGTGGGGTGTTCCATCCTTTCGGCCAGTGCGTGCCACCTCCAGAAAATTCCGGACGAGTCAAAAAGAAAGCAGATCGGCGCCGATCCAGGAAGAGGCCGACCACGGACTTGGGATGTCTGAGCAAAGAGCTAGCGGGAGGTTGCTTCAAGGTTTTTGGACTGGCTACCGCAAGTGAATGCTAGATTGGTGGCGCGTCGGGCAGATGTGCGTTTTAGATAGGTATATAGTGGAGGCTGTTAAAAGCCCTCGCATCCACAACAGAGACGGGCACAGTAATGGGACAGGCCTTGGTCAAAAAGTCAGCGGCGGTCTGTCTAATGAGAGGAGTTGGCAAATTCTGTCAAGGAAAGGCTGGGTAGCTGGGACAGTTTTGGACAAGTACCAGGATGCGTGGGTAGTGGAGGCCAGCCAGGGTTAACAGGGTCGCCCCACGATCCTTCTGGGCGTCACACGGACTTGCGTGCATGTTCGTGACTGATATTGTCCTGCATCCAGGTTCTTGCAAGTAACAAAGGCGACCGCGCACATGACTGTTAAAGATGCAAAAGCGGTAGCACTCTGGTAATCGACGCTACGTGTACGAGTAAATAGCAGGCGGCCACAAACGGGCTCAACACCTGCGAGATGCCTGCTGCCAGCTGCCAGCTGCCAGCTAGCTGCCCACCACCGCGGCTCCGCCAACCACTGCCGAGCCGCGTCACAAACACTCGCACCAAATTCTTGCTTGCGGGCGTAGCACCGAATTTTCGACTTTGCATTTCCTGGATTTCAAACTCTTGCTCGATTTTCCGCAGACTTGCAAGGAGCGACCAAAAATGTGCCTATTCGCCCCGCGCCGAGCCACGAGTTAGCCCCTCGTTAGCATACACGCTATTAGCACCGTGAAGAGAGAGGGGAAAAACCACCGTTCATGACCTGCACTGTAACCCACCATTAGGATTCTCCGAGATGGAAACCTCGGGAATCATGCAAGCATCCGAGAGCAGTGCTTAGCCTGGATCCTGGCAAAAGAATCTTGCCTTGTTTGCTGGATCGTCAGTCTCCCATGCGTAGAGCCGCTCAGAGTGTATGGATCAAGCTATGGCGAGTGCCCGAGCCCAGTCTCATTTTTGATGGCCATCCGCCCAGGCTCAAGTCCTGACTAAATTCATGGTCTTGAACCCGGCAGCTTCCAAGCCGCCGCCGCCTGTACTAATTGGGGAGTTTCTATCAAACCAGCTTGTGCTAGACTCGCCGAACCTTTGCGCCGAACTGTACCCTAGTATTACTCAAATCCTCCTTCCACTAGGAGTAGTCTGCAGTAGAGTGCCAAGGATTCTGCCGAAGTACGTAGGTAGCACACCGGGGAATTTAGTCTTGTGCGAGATTCCACGGCGTGATCATGCTGCGACACCTCTACACCATTGTGATCACAGCAGCAGGATCAGCAGGGTCCATGCCGATTACCGTAGTATAACGTTACGCTGCAAGTCAGACTGGCAGTGCAGAATGCACGGCACTCAAAGTTCCACCCAGAAAGCACGGCCCGTGGTTGTGTAGTTGTAGTGCGAACCGGACTGGTACTGGCACAAGCCAGCCAAGCTGCGTCCAAGTGCGGTGCAACGCTTGCGCCAACTACGGCCGAGGTACAAAATGTGTCTTTCTACAATGACCTTTTCCTTTCCCCATGTGAAAGTACACAAGCTCATGCCTCCAATGACTGATGCTTGCTCAGTGCCTCGGCGATGCGCTTTACCTTGTCCACAATCAGAATATCAATGCCAGCATCCGCTTGTCGCTACGATGTCGCCCCGTCAGTAAACCAACGCTTCACGTACCACCAGAGAGAAAAGCAAAAAAAAAAAATCTCACCCTTGCATTCGCCACATCGTTATTCCCCAACCCATACGACGCGCACACCAGGCCCGCGTTCCTGACAAACGAAATCAGCCGCGGGCAGAGCGAAAACGCATCGCACGCCAGCACCAAGCCCGACAACTGCCAGCGCTTGGCAAACTGCATCCCCATCTGCAGGCTGGCGGCCCGCAGCTCCTGGTCGAGCCTGGGCAGCTTGCCGGCATTCGTGATGAGCATGACGGGGTAGGCGTTCTGCTTGAGCTTGAGCAGGATGCAGACCTCGGGCGTAAACGACGAGAGGATAATCGGGCGACGGCCGGCGAGCCGCTTGATCTTGTCTAGCGCCACGTCGACAAAGGTGTTGATGTCAATGGTGACAGAGGCCACGCCTGCTTCGACGGCTTCGTGGAGTCGCTGATACTCTGCTCTTCACTGTCAGGCTTGCTGCTGCTGCTCCAAACAGCATCGTGTGCGGGGGGAGGGGGCTTACTCATTTCGATATTGAACCCAATCTCCTCCGGGAGAGTCGCGAGGAGCTCTTCCAGAGTCGCGTGCGCGTCCTGGATCGAGTGGCCCCGGATGTTGGCCTTGAATCCTTTGCCGTTGTAGTCGACCGTGTGGCGCATGCGTTCCTGCGCCTGCAGCGCCTTCAAGACCGAGTGCTCGCCGCTCGACGAGGCGCGCGGCCGCGGGGCGCCTGTCTCGAGCAGCAGAGCGCCGAGCGGGTTTTGGATATCCCCTGCGTACTTGTACTGCGCGAGCGAAATGTCGTGAATCGGCACGTCGGATCCTGTCCCGCTAAAGGAAAAGTCGTGGTAGATGACGGCTTCGTGGTCGCGTGTGAGTTGTACATCTACGTTGAATTAGCATCCGCCGCCTCGTCAGAGAGCATCCATCTCGTACCAAACTAAGTAATGTCAGCGCGCCGTGCCATAAAGTTGTGGCTAGTGTTCTTACCTCTACAAACGGAGCGCCGAGTCTATAAGCGGAGAGAAAGGACTTTTCAACGTCAGTAATCGGAAGATTGTATAGACAAGAAATGCTGACCGTAACTGTGTTTTCTCCAATTTGCAAATTAGACTTGTCAGTCGTGTTTTGGCCGAGACCTTGTCAATCAATAGTCAGCATCCAAAATCAGACCAAACCGTAAACTTGCATACCTCTGTGTCCGACTAATCGTGCCGGATCACCGGGTTGTCGTTTATAACTGGCAGCCTCGCTACCGGTGAGACCCTCGAATGGTGTTGCAATGACATGGCTAATCAGCACAGTCCCCGCAAACTCCATGGTCTCTCTGTCAAGAAGGACGACGTTCGTCTCCCGAAGCATGCTCTCTCGTGATTTACCAAATCTGGCACAGTCATCGCTCAGCACAGCAGTTCCGCTGCATTCCAGTCTCCCAAGAGCGGCGTTGCCGCCTGGTGCTGGGCTACCGTGTCTGTCCCAGAGTCGCACTGTAACTCGTGCCGGCGCGTCCGACCCAAGTCTGCCTACCAGAGGCTCTGTGCTTGTATCCTGCCAAAGCGGCAGCTGCACAATTTTCGAACTGCAATCAGTACCGTCAATGATGATTTCCAAGCACTTGGAATGTAGGTTCCATCCATCGCCTTCTATGAGGTGTCGCTTCAGCTTGAGAGTCTCTCGGCTGTGGCCACCCTGAACGCTCCCCAGCGTGACGACGACGGCTTGCTGCTGGCTGTCGAGGGTACTGTGTGCAGTCTGCACGGGTACATTGACCCTTTCCACCAGCTCACCATGAGGCTCACCAGCCGCTGCGAAGCCGTCTAGAGACGCAGTGGTGAGATGGCCCCGGTAGGCTGCATGCTCTCTCGCAATCCACCCCAAGACGTCGATTTGTTTCGCATCTGCTCCAACAGCTAGTAGGTATTCCACTATGTCTGTATATCCCTTGATGCATGCCACCATCAGCGGCGTCCACCCTGTCCTTGGCACGGCTGTGTCTAGGCTCACGCCGGATTGGAGCTGATATTGAGCAATGGCTTGCACGTTTGGCATTGATCCGGTTTGCGCAGCACAATAGAGGGCTGTCTCACCGCGTGCAGAGCAAACGCTCAGATCGGGACCATTCTCTAGTATACGCTTGAGACAGTCGCTCGACTCGCACCGCTTACCGTCCAAGTGAAGCCAGTGGGTACTTGCGGTCAAGTGCAGAAGCCTGCCAAGAAAACGGGCATGGTCCAAGTCGGCAGTGTTGTCGGGGTTTTTACCGGGAGCATCCGTCAAGCAGCCCTGAAATATGTGAAAACTTGGAAGCTGAGAAAAACGTGTCGCCTTGTTACCGGGCGGGTAGAACTCTGTTCCCTTGTCGGAAAATACCTCTAAAATGCATCCCTCGTAGTGCGGTACCTGTGGCTCAGACCCGTGTGACTTCTCTGTGTGTAATTGATGATAGATGTCAGTCAAGCGTTCGCTGATCTGCTGCCGGGCTGTGGCGCAAGCTTCCAACTCGGACTCTACTTGGTCAAGGATATCAGCCACTGCTTGGCCGCTGCCGGCGAACTTGTCAAGAAGGCGACAAATGGCAATCATGTTGAGATTGGCAAACTTCTTGATAGCAAAAGAGCTGTTTTCCAACGCCGCTATAGCCATGGCGTGACAAGATGGAATGGGGTATGTTGGCGCTGTGCCGCCCAGCGCTGCAGCAGAAGGCGATGCCTCGCTCTGCAGCTTGACGAGTGCATCGCTTTTCTCGTCAAGTGTCTCGATAAAGCTGAGAAGAAAGACCTTGACATGGACAACCTCGGACAAAAGCTCCTTGGTCAAGTCTACCTTCGTGTTAAACAAAACGGCGCGTTGGGGAGATAAGCAGCGCACCTTGGATGCTTTCCCCTCGCTGCACTTTGGCCCTGAGCTGCATTCTCAGCCCATTGTAGTCAATGTAATGCTGCGACCACTGAGGCAGTACATGTCTGTCATAATCCAGCCCGAATTTCATTCTAAATTGTGTGACGAAAGGGAAAAGATCTGGATTGAGAAGCGATGCATTCGCGGTGGGTTGGTTTGGTCACGTCAAGTTGATGCGTGGTGGCCCCTCAAATCTACCCCCGGTGTGCAACCCCACGTGAGTAATATATGATACCGCCCGGATTCCGAGATTCCAAAAAATGGCGAGACAACAATCATGACAATTGGAATGAAAGAAAACAAAATGACCTACATGCTTTGATGAGGCTGCGGCGGTATTGGCGTGCTCTCAGCTACTCGTCTGTTGGGAGACTGCGCCGAGTTTATGGTGTTCATGCGCTGGCGAGAGACTGCTCAGCAATGCTTGCGAGCTGGACTCGGCACATTACGGACTCGACCACAGCACAATCGGGTAAATCGAAAATGTACTTTCTAGCTATACACAATATAAATAAACAACAGGAAGGGAAATCGCAAAACGCCCACGAAGCCATCCAAACGATAGCGCACCGGCATTGTCGTCGGCCTTTGGCTTCGGTCCAAACACGCCGTCCCAGCGATGGCGTAACAGCACTGTCGCTGGCGAGGAAGATATTCAAGAGTCGGAAACACTCGTAAGACAGCGGGTATAAACGCGAATGGGTATCAAAGAAAAGCAATGCAGGACGGAGCACGAATTGCAGCCCATACAGAACAACGGGCCAAGTTGATTGTCGTCGATAGCGTGGAAGCATTGTCGCATCAATCAGCCTTGTGTCATTGTGCTGTCAGTTCGCAATGAAAATATGGTGGTAAAATGATAGGTTGGACTATCCGCGAGAGAAGGTGAAGAGGTGCCCGGCAGCCTGTTGATGCAATCTGTTGAAGATCAGATAGTCAAGATGCGGGCCGCAGCTTTCGGTTTTACTATGCCTGTGACACGGCGTTGCGACCAGCACGGCCAAATCCGCGTTGCTGCTGCTCACGACGGGCGGCGCCATCCTCAAAATCACTGGCAGAATCTCCCTCGTAAAGTTTCTTGCTAGGCGGATTTCCTATAAGCTTGAGCAAAAGTACCATGGCGAGAGCGCTGAGGATGCTCATGCACAGGATACCAATCATGGTGAGGTTGCTTTTGCGGAACTGGTGAGGTCCACGCTTGGCATCTTCAGGCCAGCCTGTATACAAGGCATAGGTAGTAGTGATGCTGCCAAGATTGCCCAGGCCGGAAACTAAAGAGGTGGCAGCAGCGACGCCGACCTCGCCATGGCGACGCTGGAAGATTTCAGCGGTCCAGGCCATGCAGATGGGGACAGTCGGCCCAAGACCGAATCCAACCAGCAAAAGACCGACATAACGGGCCCAGCCGCCGGCAAATGTGGTTGTGAGAAGGCCAGCAATCTGAATGCAAACAGCAGCAGAAAAGAAGAAGGCGCGATACTTGTGGAACCGATCAGAAACTGGAGTCACAAGAAGGATAGCAACGAGGTCCATCTAGGAGTAGGTTAGTCGCGGGCCATCAGAGGGGTAGTGTATTGCTTACGATCCAGATCGGTGCAAAAAGCAAACTGATCTCAATACCACCGGCGTTCGGCCTTATACTGCGAATAATGACTGAGCCGTAGAGCTGTGTGCCGATACCAACACCAACTACGCCAAAGTACATGAGGGTCAAGGGCCAGAGCCGCCAGTCCAAAAGAACGAGGCCAAGATCTTTCATCCCCCATGGTCGAGCGTGATAGACGCGCCTAAGATCGTGGTAGTGGACAATCGCGTCCTCCCCGGTAAGAGCTTCCGGGGCCGTCGGCAGCCACTTGAGAATGCCACGCCTCTCCCTGGTCTCGCCAGGCGCAAGTGGCCGGTCGGGCAGCCACCAGATGAGGATCACACTGAGAACGACGCCGGTCAAGCCGTAAATCAAAAACATCCAGCGAAAGCCTTGGAGCCCGGCAGTGCCGTCCATGAGCTGAAAACCAGCAGAAACAAGACCGACGACGGCAGCAGAGACCTGGGAAGCAGTAAAGTACATGCCGATGCGTTTCCCTGTGCGGGATGGCGGGTAGAATAGCGTCAGGTAAAATGCCATTCCGGGCCACATGCCAGCAATGACGAGACCGAGGAGGAATCGGAGCAGCATGAGGCTCCACGCGGCATTCACGGCGGCAAAGCAGGCGCCGACGGTGCTAGTGGCAAAGACGATGCGGGCCATCCAAATGCGAGGGCCGAATTTGCTCATGGCGAGGGTGGAAGGCAAGTCGAATATAACGTAGGAGACGTAGAAGAGCGCCAATGCCGTGGAAATGTCTCGAGAACTCAGTCCTAGGACGGTGACCAGGTCGTGGCCCTTGTCAGCGTTCATGGTCTGAGCAATGCCGATGTTGGAGCGAATGGCGGAGCAGAGAAAGTACAGGATCCAGAAGGCTACAAAGATTAGTCGACTGATAAAAAAAACAGCTATACTGGCAAGACACCTACCAGGAATAATGCGCCTGTCTATTTTTCTATATCGTCGTGTCAGTTTATGCTAGCTCCATCCTACGATGAGAGATGGATGCTTACCGATAGACTCGCTCGACAGTCTCGGCATCATAGTCGACAGGCTCAGCGGCAGTCTCGTCTCTAGTGACAAGCTGCTTGCGAGCAGACTCTGGCGCGGACGCGCTTGTGCCATCGTAGCCAAGCTCCGGCGTCGACGGCTGCGACGAGGATCCCATCGCAAACGGAGCAAAGTCGCGATGCGTCGCCCGTGGGGGTTTGCGACCCTGCCTGGAGGACTGCTGCAAAGGTCTCTGCTGTACGCTGACAGGGACGAACCTTGGATATCAATATTACCGTGAGCAGATGTAGCAGTAAGCAGGGCGGGAGGAATTGGCCCGGGTGGCTGAAGAGTTTTTTTTTTCTACCTTGGCAGAGACGATGTCGGAGGTCGAATTTCATGGTTTGGAACGGCCGCTAGTGAAATCAAGCCCCATCGATGCGTTCCACCGGAGCTTGAGCCTCCCAAGCCACTACACAGTGCAGGCTAATTGACCACTGCGATGCCCCTCTCAACTCAAGTTATTAGTTAGTGACACATCGCAAGCATCTGTATCCCGAGCGGTGCCGGCTCTACAGAACGAGAGCTGCATGTTCGACTTCAAAAGAGGCAAAGCGGAGAGACATGGTTTCTTCCAGCACACCTTCTATTGAAACGTGGATCGGCCTATACCCCCGCTTCTCCACGGCCGGGAAGAGCACCTAGTTTATCGTGTGTG
>JARJRE010000012.1:0-69706 GCA_030783385.1 Akanthomyces dipterigenus | reverse complement strand
CAGGATTCTGGACTATCAGCAGAGGAGTTGCTCTGCTGATAGTCCAGAATCCTGACAATGGAAGTACTTGTGTTGCAAGTTTGCATGAGCAAATCACTAGTACGCCCACCAACTGCCGTCCCAGGTGGAAGAGGTGAATACTGGTAAATATTTACCTGTCCAGGGTACATGGGGAATGTGATCCCTCTACCGTATCTGGAAGCCAGCCAGCCACAGTGGGCAGTGGCTGTTCGTCACACGTGGTCGCGCGTTGTCGAGATGAGTTGCTCCTCCTCTTCTGCTCCATGGAACCATGGCTGAAGAGAGGCGCTGTCGTCTCAAGACGGGCGTCGAGACAACAAGGTCACCATAGCCACCGAGCTGTTAATAAAAAGGCGCCGCCCGAGATGGCACAACGCAGGACGGCTCGACCACATGGTGCTTGCTCTGCATCCAAGCGATGCCGCCAGGGCGGGACTTGACCGGCCTCGCGCAGCCTTTTTGATGGCGGAAGAAGGAAGGAAACACGGCCTGGGAATATTGATAGCTCACATTGTACCTTGACGCCCTCACGATGGCCACCTAGGCCATTCCTGTGGGGGAATGTTTGTAATTCGTCACCAACAAACCATTACTAGTTCGGCCTCGACAACAGCGCTACAACGGGAGGCACCGCCCTCGTGCACAAGACCGCCGCTGCTCACTAGTCGGCGAAAGAGCACGGCATATCGGCGCTTGTGCCCATGAGACGACAGCACTTGGGTTGCTGATGACGCTGAAGCTTGCCTCGCTTTCCACGTTTTTGGCTTGGTCTCTCTCGTAGCTCTGAGACCATGGAAGCCTTCCGAGATTGTGCGTCCGTGTGGTGGAAGCGCCAGCACACTTCTAGACGACGGCCTAGAACTCGAGTCTTGCCCAGGCTAATGCAGCGCTAGCTCCGGTGGACTAGGTTAGTAGGTAGGCAGCTCAAGAAACGCCAGGCAGGGCAGCTACCTAGTTAGGGGCCGCAGGTACGACGGGCAATAGCCAGTCGGCGGGAGCGGAGGCGTACTAGTAGGAACGAGGAGGGGTGTTGTGTTCACAGCTCTCGATGTGGGTGAATGCACCAGGAACAGTCGTTGCTTTGCCCGGGCTCTCGTCACTTTTTGGCCCCCTGCTTCAACAGGTGAGGCGCTCGACTTTCTACCTACGTAGTAGACACAAAGGGCCGTGTGGACTGAGACAATGGGGATTGCCTCTTCACGACATGTGCAGAAAAGGGCCTTGTACTGCAGTCTGCAGCTCGTGAATTGTGGCAAGAAAATGCACCGGGTGGTGGCCGCCGTGTCGCCGGGCAACTCCATCCGCATGCCGCGGCACGCGCCCCGTTCTCGCGCCGAATGCAGGGCCGACAAAGCGTAGAGAATTGCTTTTGGTGCTTGAAGTGTTGATATCCATATCTCTTATTATATCTCGGTTTCATTGTGACGGTATCGCATCAACTGGAGCGTGAATAACAACCTAGGAGGGCCCGTCTGTGCAGCCATGATGCGGGCTTGCAAGCCACCGGCGGGACGCCAGCAGCACAGACCCTCGGCCTTGGCAAGGCCAAAGGAAAGCTTGAGATTTGGCTCGCTGTAGGTGCCTTTGTAGAAGGGCATGTTTGTGGACGAGTTGGTGAGTTTCAAGGAATTGCTACTACGGAGGCAACTGGTCGTGGGCGCAACCACTTCTTGGGGGACACTGCTTGAAAAGGAAGTGCTCGGCGCCATCTACCGGTGTTCCTGCCCATTTCTCCTCATGTTCTTGTCCCCCAGTCTTCTCCAGTTTTCGAGCCAGATGCTCCATCAACCATCAACCGCACCTCTTCCTTGTGGGACGGAATTTGTCCAGACACAAGACGAACGCGCAGGGAAATCAAGGGTGCCAACGATTTCAATCAAACCGCCGTAGTCATTGGATCTGGCACTTGCGACTTTGTTTGCCCATGCCGGCTCGCGTCCTCAGTCCCATCCAACGGTGTCCAAATAAGCTATCCCGCGCCCTACCGAGATTCGATGTGTCATGTATAGCACCACGTTTTGCCAGGCAAGGATCTTTGTCAAGGTGTGGTGGGCTGTTTTCCTAGGTACAATATGGCTACTTTGCTGCAGCACCGTTGTTGATTGGATCACGGCAAGGCCACTCCATGATCCGGACGCAAGCCATCTCAGGGAATATTTCTCATCCAACAAAGTTATATTCAATGCAGGAGCGTGGTCTGTCGTCCAGATGATTGTTCCGGATGTCTCCCGGTGTTTTGCGGATGCAGAAACAGTGACAGCTACCATACACCAGTGCGTAGGAGTCCGAGGCAACTACCTAGTCAACCAGTGTGGAAGAACACCCCCCTGCGGGAATAATATCAGCCCTTCTGCGGCGGCAATGACATTGCTACGAGGCTCTCAGATGCAGATCCGAAAAATGACCGTCACATATCTCAAAAAAACCCCTCTTTCGGGGGAACACTCAGTTCTCCTGACCTTGGATGTGTATACAGCGTCAGCCCAGGTAGTAGTTGTCGAGGCACGGGCGCGAGGGCATGTGCTTGAAAGGCTGCAATAAGTCTCTGTGACAATAAGGCTTTCATTATTTCTTGGTACTAGCTTTACATTTTCATTTACGTCATAACATTCTCCCATCTTTTTCAGTTAATATCATTAGGAAGATTGATCAAGAATCACACTTCAGGCAGTCTTTGATAGGCTCGCATACACCAAACTACTCAGGGACCGGAAAGCGCCGGGCCACTAGGCCATCAACTGCCACTACAGCGCTGCTGCCCAACCAAGGAGGACACTAACAGAAGCTAAAAGATAGTTCCACCAAGACAGCGTTGTCAACCAAACTCACCAGCAAACGGTAGAGTAGCAGCAAGTGTGGCGAGCTACAAGGGCCTCAACTGCCTAAATATCATCAGACCACAAGGCGACAGGGACTACAGTGTAGGCCATGGTACTACGGTGATCCATCCAGTCAAGGGATAGAGGAGCACAGTGGTTGAGCGGACACTTGAGTGGGTAACAGCGACACCAAGCCTCCTGTCGTCATGGCCCAGCAACTAGGGGAAATACAGAAAGGGAAGGAGGGAGAGGATAACTAACTGCAGGGCTCGCTCATTGACAGGAGCCTACCCGCTCGCCACCCGCGGACATCGAGTCGGAGAGACGTCGCGGCGGGAACTCGTACGATGTTGCCAAAGCGTCCACGGCAACGCAGCAACGGTATGCATCCATGGCACGACTGTATACTTGGATCGCATCTTGGACTCCCTTTCCGGGAGCCTGCCCAGCATCCAATCGAGGAAATGGCCATCTCTGAGAACAAGGGACGTTGGTTCACGCTTTGACGCACACAGCCCTGCCACGACGTTATCAAGAGGCTGTAAAGAGTCTCGATTGTACTGGTAGCAACGATTGGTAGCATCGTTGCCCGGCAGCATTCAAAGTGCCCGAAAGAAGAATATCCGAGTAAAAAACACATGTAGACAGGGCCGCCCTTGACTACTCGACCTGAGACGAGACATTGAGCCAATTTTAGCTCTACAGCAGGCCACTGTACTCTGTGTATCCGCATGGGGGCCGGGATTCTAGCATCGCTACAGAGCACACCCGTCAGAACCACACAGACGGAGAGACATGCAGGTGGTTGGCCGCACCATGCTCCATCTGGCAAGCCGCTCCGGCTCGCTGGTTGTGACGGTCCGGGTAATTCCACCAGAGTTGCGCGGCGGTGTTTGCATTAGCTGGTCGAGACGGTTAATACTACCCGTATCCGTAGTTTGCGGCGATGCACCCCATCATCGTCTTGCTCGAGGTCAATGTATTGCACGTTGCATTCAGTCCTCCATCTCCAACTACACCTCTTCTTACTGCTCTGCCAAGTACTTCCAGCAGCCCCGTCTCTCTTTCCCCCCAAAGCTGGCTGTCAATACCCATCTTTTGTTGCCTCCCAAGCCACCAACAGTGGACCGAGGCCATGCATGGGCTGGGCTGGCTGGGGACGCCTCCGCCCTCCTTCTCCGCCTCCTCCTCCTCCTCCCCTGTCCAAGCCCCAACTGTCGCCTCGTTTTCTTCCATATCACCCTCGCTGGTCAGTTACGTATCCGTAGTCATGCTTTTGCTTGTCTAATTTCTCGATTCAAACGTGGCTGCAGCTCTAATTTGAAATCGTGTCGGGACCCCAGCTCATGGCTGCCCTCCCCTTGTAGCCTAAGCCTCTTCCAGGGACAAGGCTTGCATCTTTTCCTTTCCTAGCGGCAAGCTCGATTCGCACTTTTTTTTGGTTCTTCTTTGTTGAACAAAAAAGTGGACTTTTGGGCCGGGACCGACCGGATCTGCGCTGGTTTCTGTGCTGCTGGCTGTCGTTCTCTCTCAAGGCACGCCCCCCTCCTTTCCTCGCCAGCCCAGCTACCAAACCGCAGCGGCCAAATCTGTCCAGTTCCCCGAGGAAAATGCTGTTGCTGGTATCACGTAGCAAAGATCATTGACAGATACAGAGGTTAAAAAAAAAGCGATTGAGAAGCGGAGAGAGCCTTTGCCCACAAAACCCATCTCCTCTGGGAGAAGAACAGGCCTCCCCCAACAACACTTTGGAGTGTGTATGTGTGTGTGTGAGAGAGAGAGCAGAAACGATGGCCCGCCTTCTGTCATCGTCGGCCAACCCATACTGGTACGAAAACTATGGCGGGCTGGCTGTTTTAGCTGCATGACATCAGGGGTGTCTAGCACCTCGCAGCACATGGCGAGCAGGGGGGGCGCAGTGCGGGCGTTGTCTGGACTGGAGAACGAGAGCTTTTTTTTTTACAATAGAGGGGAAGAGGAACAGAGAGCTCCCGTCAAAGTCAGCCCCTAACTATCCGTACATGGCCTGTCTCTGATGAAGCTGGGGCGGCTCTTTTCTTCCTCCCAACTCAACTTATTCGCCTACTTCACAGCTACAAGCGAACCTTGCGCCACTTGGTCGATTTGAAAAAGAGAAGCAAGCACTATTTTCGGCTTTGCTCGTTCTTTTTTTTTTTTGCGCCCCCAAATAGTACGTATAGATGATTTGTGACAGTTGTGACAAGTGACAAAAGGAATGCGGCCCAGCCAAGTCCCTCTTCTAGAACAAAGACGGCACCCAAGGGGGAATAGTTCTGGAATTACATCTCAGATTAGGGGCTTCTTTTTGTCTTGCGTGAAGAAGGGGTCTAGCAATTCTAGTTACTCTCACGGGGATCCCATTGGCTCTGGCAATCTTGACCTCGCGCATCTGCAGTGGCGGCACGGCTGACAGCCTCGACCCATGCATCACATCATGTGGAGGCGGTTCGTTCTACCAGTAGTCATGTATTCTCCGTTGCAAGCCCAACGGGTGTCTGTCAAGCAAGAAACCACCGTCTTTCGGTGCTGCGTCGCCGCTTCAATATAGCCGTATAGTGTACCGCTCAACGGCTCTGCATCGCCACGGCAATTCTACCTTTTTGATCGTACGAGGCATACATCGTCTCCGGTACTTGCAGCTGGTAGAGCCGGTGCGGGACAGGAGCAGCAGCCTTGGTGGCTTTGGTCTTGTTACTGGGCCAGCATTTTGCCAGGACTGGCTCCTAAGAATGTCCCTGATATCCAGAGGTGGCGCCAGAAGCAAAGACCAACCAAGGCCGCAACCGGGCTTCCTCTGGTTTCATTCTCCGCCCCTCACCTGCAGGCAGCAGACATCATGACAGTTGAGCTGACGCTATCCGTACTCCCCCACCTTCCGGTCATGTTGACGCTAGAGATGGTCAAGGTCGTCCACGGGCAACAAGCCCAGCCAACTACGTATACTCCACAGACCCCATGTCACTAAATCGGGAGGGGACTGGGCAGCTTTCGCAAAAGCAAGCGGAAGGGGGGATAGGCAGCAAGATGTACCAAGGAGAGCTAGCTGAGAGGAAGGCATCGCCAGCTAACGCAGTTTGGCAAAAACAGAAAGCCTCGGGCACTAGCCGAGCTCTCTCTCTCCTTGCCCCATGAATCTCTTATGCGTTGGAAATATAGCGGCGGCATCACAATCTCACGTCGCTGACAGTGATCGCGGGGAGACACTTGCACGATGCGCGGTGCCCGTCTCCATCCCAAATAGAGTTTCGTTTCGTATGGAGCCACAGGGAGCAAACGCTGTTTTCCTCGTCCTGCTTCTTAATCAAAAGTCATCGTTCGTTTGCTCACCTGTCCCTTCTGGGTCCGGACAGGGACCGGCTTGCGTGTCGCCGCTGCTCTCCCAGCACAATGGGCAGATTGACCTTCTCTCGGGCGGGCCCAAAAGCCAAACCCGCCAGCCATATCCGCGATATTTCGGACCGTTGCTTTTCCCACTCATCGGCTGCAGATGCCTAGCGTGACTGTAGACGGCCAATTCTGGTCAAGGCCCTCTGCTTATGCCTCGCAACCTGTTTTTCAAATGCCGCTCTTCTCCATAAGCTCAACGGCTGCACCGGTAACGGGCTAGAAACTTTCGAGAGGGCGTGTAGATGCAATTGCCACGCGGTGCCCCAAGTAGACCGCCCATCAGCATCGTCATCCCTCATTAGCCTGTCCGACTGCTAGCGACCCGCTCATCCGTCATGGTAGCACAACCGTGCAGCTACACCCATTCTGTATATTTTCTGAGATCGCCTGGGTGGCTCGTACAAGAACTCTGCAAGCACGACCTCTCGTCTGCGTGTTTGCCCTCCATGTTGGACCTCGGCAGTGTGCATGATAGTTGGCAGGCGTCGACGCAAGAGGAAGGGCTGCGCAATCTCGGTGTGTGAGACATTTCATGTCTCGGAAATCGAAAACAGAGGCCCAAAGCGTAGTTATAGGGACGGCGAGCAAAGAGCCAAAAATAGGCAGCTTTAGAACTAATGGTGGTATAGATGCCTGCGTGTAGTTGACATCTTCCAGGGCTCCTTCTGCATCGTCATCATCGCACTCGGAAACAAGATTTTGTGAGTGGAAACAGAAAAACGGCGATGGCCTATTTACCAGCACATGTGAGCTTTACAGGCAAGGAAGCCGGTTGAAGGAATTGGCTCGCCAAAGAACGTTGCTGATCCTAGGCGGAGAAGCAAGACGTGCCCGTTGAAAAGACCGGATCCTGCCGGGGCGGTTATTATTTAAAATGTTCTCCTGCAGAGTCTTGAAACAAACGTCAGCTGGCTGCCCATCTCCAGGGCAGTGTCTGATGCGTGGAGCGGTGGTTGAGCTACGGATTTGGAAAAGTTTGTCCTGGTAAATTTAGTAGCGTGCCGCAGGATAGATGTGAATGTTCAGATACGAGAACACATCGGTGCTTGTTTGCTTCCCAACTGTGTCTTCTTTAATCCGGGTATTAGGCTGTTTTGTTGCCACAAGGGCCTCTTTATTGGTGTTGTAGAGCGGCACTGTTATAGGTGCACCAAGAGAGGGTGCTCAGGCTGTGCAGGAGGCGTCGCGCAAGAACCAGCAGTTGGAGAGGGACAATGGCAACAAGACATCATAACTGAATGTAAAGCGGGCATCTTGAATCTCGCAACAGAGCGAATCAGAACCCTGCGGCCAAAAAAAAGAAGAGAGGGGCGTTGACTGAATCAGGCAAGCCACAGCGCCCGGAGGAAGCGGCAGTGGGCAAAAGCAGCCTCTCACTGGCAGTTCACACTGCGAAAAAAAACCTCGGCGAGTGGAAAAGAGAGGGCTAATAACACGGCTGGGTGGCTGATGAGTTGAATAGCTGGCGACGCAAGGAAGCGCGGCAAGTGGTCCGAAGGCAAGGCGAGGCCTAAAGAGGAGCTTCCTCCGAACCCAGAAGCCTGTGGGCTCACTGCTGGTAAAAGGAACAGGTAGTTAGCATGCAGGGCTAGGTAGGGACCTGCAAAGCAAACCGCGATGCACTGATGCGCGACCGATGCACTGATGGAATTCAGGGGACAGCGGCCACCACTCTCACCGCAACTAAACCACACCCGTCTTGGGCGTCTGCTCCGCGCCGCTGTGTCAGGACAGGGGGGCGACATGGTGCCTATCACACTACAGCGTCTTTTCCTTTCATTTGAGCCAATTTGGCGATGGCACCAAAGTAACTGGATGAGACCCTGGCCGGTTCCCGGTACTGAACCCGCCATTCTGGATCGGATCTCTGGACTTTGCCTTGCTTTGCTTTGTTTTGCATTCTTCCCAGTCGAGCTCGAGGCGTATTCCGCTCTTTGTCTTGGGCTATTCTTAGCCCTATTCTGGTGTGCGACGGTCGTGCCGCTATTCTGTGTTACTCGTCGTCACTGCGTTGTGACAGGGCTGTCTTGTCTCCCGGAGGACGCACAATGATGTCGTGCACAAGGTACAAAGCGGGCGGCAAAGAGGGGGCCCAGATGAAATGAGCGACGGTCTTTTTTTTTTCTTTTTTCTTTCTTGTGCTCGTCTGTTACTTGATAGAGATGCAGCCGAATGGGGCGACACCCAGAAAAAAAAAGTAGAACGACAAACCAGAGATGCAACAATGCAGGCTGGAGGAGATGCAGGAGATAATGTCCGTCGGCAACCGCACCAACCCATTGTCGGACCTCGCTCTCCGGTTCAAACACCGTGTAATAAGAGTCGACAGGCTTTGGATATGTGTGCGAAGTGGAACCAAAAAATTCTCCCAGTTGTAATGGCGTAGATGATGTAGTTGCATTCGCTGCACAGCTCATCGGCGGTACAAGCAGAAGGAGCCTGGCGCAGACATCGCCGCCAGCAAATGCTGCATGACTAGTTGGCCTGTCACCCATCACTTTTCATCTTGCAACTCCTTCTAGCTTGGTTCCAAGCCCCAGAGCACGCAGGAACAGTGTAGGCTCGGCCCAGCTAGCCTCGCTGCGCCAGCGACGCTAAAACACCGTCACCGTCGCTACGGCTTGTGCTAACTAACGGCGGGAAGCATGCGCTGTTTGTTTTCTGTTTTTTTTCTTGGTCGTCGTTCCGCCTTTCGGTACGGTCCTCGTACCAAAAACGGCATCGGTGCCCGTCCAGTTGGTGAGGTCAGAGTCCACAGAGCCTCATCCAAACCCCCCGGTTGTGAGACCTACTAGCCAGACACCCCTTTCCCGGTCCAGATATACCCTCTTTTCCTCTTCTTTAATGCTCATCACGATGCAGTCAATCTGCATATACTGGTACCTCTTGACGTGTTTCGAAAGCAGGGGAGCAAGAGGCAACTGATGTAAGAATGGCAATGGTCTCGGCATGTTCCGTTGTCTTGACAAATTGCTGCGACAAAGTCTGCGCAACACGAGTTGAGGCGGAAGTGTTCCTCACTGTCTGGGATCGTTGAGGAGACTTGAGAGGAAAGTGGTGTGTCGCGAGTGGGAGAACCAGAAACAGCCCCCAACGCCTTACCACTTGAAGCATCCGGGTTGTGATTCAAAGTAACACCAGCAGTAGTCGCTGACTAGAATCTGGCAGCCAGGTCTCAAATTGACAACAAAGGTACTAAGAAAACGCTGGCCTCATTTTGGAAGAGGCATACTGGTGAAATTCTGGACATTTACATACTACCTGTACCAGTGCCAACAAGGTGCGGATCCCTGGCCTCAGTATCGTCGGGAGTTGACAGAGCACGGTTTTGGACTCGACCCGCTGGAGAGCACAAGAGAATGCAGGCAACTGGATCTGAGGAAGTCGCACCTGTGGCTCTCAAGTCTCAACTCTCACAGCTCCGGTTCGCTGGCCCAAACTGGTGCGAGGTCCAGGAGGAACGCCAGACCATGCACGCGGGTAGGTGAAAACGGTGTCCAATGGTAGTTGCGGCTGGCGAGGCCCACCCCAGGCAGAAGTTCCTCACAACTGGGCAGTTGAAGCGGATGATGCGTGAGGCTGCCTGCAGTGTATTCGGCCCTTGTTGGGACTGTCGGGATCAACGATGTAGTGTTTGGCAGCCAAGCAAGACGATGATCCGTATCGGAACATCTCCAATAGCCTACCATACCAGTAGGATGCGTTCGATGTGCGCTGAAGCTACTAATCGCAGCAGCGTCTGCTGTAGAACACAACCTGCATGTCGGCGATGGCACAGGCGTCAGACCGTCAGTGGCAGACATACTTGCCCGCTTGCCCGGGTATCACTGGGCTCGCTTCTCCTTCCCAGAACGCAGCGACTGCAGGCATTGTAGGGATCTTGACGGTGCAGGACGTGGTGGGTAAGGTGTTGTCAGTTGATAATTTACGTCGCAGCACCAGCATGCTGCTCCGTACTTGGGATGTTCTCCATAATGCTTCATGGTTTGGTATGGGGACCGGAAAAGGGCCTGATCTTGCGATGGTCACGCACCAGCGGACGATAACGGCCGTCGCAAACACGGCCGACTGTATGCAGCCTGACCCAGGGGAGACGAGGTGGCCGCGGCTTCGGCGATGGGCGCGGGTCGTTTTCTCTTTCTCTTTTTTTTTTGCCTTCGTCTTTGCCATTGGGTATTGGAGTGCATGTATGTGCATCTGCATCTGTCTAGATGCAGGAGGTACCGGTTAAATTGTGGTTGTCTAGATGTCGAGGTGCCACTACCCGGGCCAAGAAACTGCAAGCCCACTCTCTGCGAGCATCAAACGGCTGTTATAGACGGGGATTCGGGCAACATGCATGGCACTTTGGTTTCTGGTCTCTCAAGCTCATCCACCGTGTTTTGGAACATTTTCTCCATCTGCCAAGAAGAAACAGGTACAAGTGCCCTTGAAGAGAGGACTTTGTTCAAACGGAATGAAAAATGGCGATAGTTTGGCTTTGTCTCTCCCTTTATTGATGGGATTCGGGATGAATGGACAGAGTGACCAGTTATCCTTTACAAGTGACGGAGTGAAGGAGACGTTCGGTTAGCAATAACGTGACGAACCATTGAAGACTCTCCCTCCTGGCTCAACGCCCCTCGTTCATGCGCGACCCCTCCCTGTGTTGTAGAGCCCCATGGCCGCGTACGAAAGCCGAGATGCAGGATATACTACCGTGTATGCGTGACGGTGGTGTAGTCTCCGCCCGCCCTGTGCTCCGTACTAGTTGAGCGCGTCGTGTGTGCATGCTGCAGATAGACTTTGTAGAGGGGCAGAGTCGTGAACCAGGGCAATGGATGAAGAAGGGAGGTCTGTATCGACAGCAGCGGCAGCAAGCTGGAGGGGCGCAAAGTCGTGCTGTGCTTGGTAGTGCTGCCTCTGCCTCTGTACCAGTACTTGATCTGTTTCCCGGCTGGTAGATGGCTACTAAACTACCTACCGAGGTACCTACCTACCTATAATAGGTACTGATACGACACAGCACAGCCTTGGTAGTGCTGTTTGTACCTATCTGGCGGCACGGAGCGCAGTGCTGCGAGGTCCACTGTCGCCCAGCTTCCGCGGTCTGTCTACCCACTTCAGGGACCTTGTTAGCGGCCCTGATGAATCCTCGAGAGCTGGAGCTAATTACAAGCAAGAAGCCCCCCTCCAGAGGGAGACATGTATCCATAGTTAAGTTAGTAGTTGCTGGTGACTTTTATTAGTGCAGGTCACGACGCGCTGCTGCACTCCCAAGACTCCCTGTGCCAGGCGAGCTTGTCCACCGCGCAGCGGCCCTGGTGTCCAGGCCCAGCGCTGTAGAGCCCCGAGTCCCTGTAGAGCCCGCTGCCCTTGACCACGCTAGGTTTAGGCTACCCTCTCCTCTCCGGGTGCTAGCCGTGGCGCGCGTGCTGCTGCAGCCCACAACCCAGCCCGCCGGCGCCAGCAGTGGCACCGATGCCCACGCCAACAACGCCGGCGCCAGCGCCAAACCCTTGATGACCAGTTGTTGTTTTTTTCTGCCAGTGTACGGATACACAGTGCTGTTTAGCTGCTGCTTGCTCTCATCTCCCTACCCACGGCGGGGCAGGGGCGCCTGTGCAGAACACGTCAGGTAAGAAAAATATAGGCGTCAGAGCAAGCATTAAGTACCAGGTTCCCAGCAACCGGGCTCATTTGGGGTCCCCGCCTGCTCCAGGCGTTTGCGTCCCAGGTGAGGCACGGAATATAGGGAGGCACGGATACAGCGCTGTTATTGCCCAGCATCGTACGTATAGCCACTAAATCACCCACTGTGTTGTGCTGGTAATAGATGCTGCTCAAGGTTGCTGGCGCACCCACTCGGCAAGAAACCGCCCCCTCGCAAAAAGGAAGAGAAAAAACCTCCACATCCACTTCTCATCTCACACCCCCTTGTCGCCAACTTGCTCAAGTCGCGTCGCCAGCTTCTCAAGCTCTCTCACTCCGGAGACCGGGGGGGGGAGGGGCGGACCGACCTGGAGGCGTGTGCTTGTGTTGTCGTCGTTGGCCGCCTTGGTGCTGCTTGCTTGCTTGCCTGCTTGCGTGCCCGCTTGCCCGCCCAAAAGAGGTCTGAGCTGATCTCCGACCACCGTCCACAAACCACCACCACACCACACCACCACAAAAGCCCATGTCGCACGCCCTCTCATCCTCCCCGGTCGGCTTCCCTAGCCCAGGGCCTCGTCTCTCTGCCCGTCGTCCTCTTTGCCTAGCACTGGCTTCCTGCCCTCCTCAGGCTCCTCTTGGCTTGCTCTCCGTACCCGCCCCGCCAGGATGCGCCACCGGTCGCCAGGGGTCAGATTGTCCAGTCCGTCTGCTTCCGGCTACCCCGTTCCCTCTGGCGAGCACATCACACACGCACAACAGCACCAGGCTACAGGCGAAAGGCTACTGGTACAGGCTAATCCGTAGAGACTTTCACGGCTCACTCCCTCGTCCCGCCGCCGCGCGCCAGCTCGCACGCCTCACCCACACCCATCTCGTACCTACCTACCTGCGGGTGGTACGGTGCGGTGCACCCTCGCTGCCACACACAATGCGCGCACATCCAGTACACACACTCCTCCCTCACTCACACACATCTCACACCAGGCTGACCTAGCCCGCGATGTGTGGATATGGCTGTGGTGGATGTCCTGGTGGATGGGGATGACCCAGCCGACCAGGGCCCTTCGCCTCTCTCGCGCCTCCTCCTCCTCCCCTCGGTGCCAATGCCGGACTACAGAATACATTGTCTTGCCCTTTTTCTACCTCGTATGCCCCTCTCCTCCTCTGGCCCTGTCCCACCATGCTCTGCCTTCTCTTCAAGAAGATCTTCCCCCTTCGCCAAACTCGTCCAACGAGGGCAGAGTTACAGTCCTGACTGAGCTTTCTTGTCTCACCTCTTGTACCCTTCTCGCTTGCTACGATCCCCTCCGCCCATCTCATCCTATCTCTTAATAAAGCCTCCACCTCCGCCGAGCCTCTTGCCGCTGCCTTGTTCATCATCGCCTCAGCATCTTCACTCTTGACCCCCAAGATCAACTTTGTACTCCAACTTGCTCTTGCTCGAGGGCCTCTTCTCGCTCTTTACCGTACACTTGCTTCTTGTTCAAGCCCGTCTTTCGTTTCTGTCTGCTTTGCATCTCGCCTTTGCCTCCTCGGCTTACAGCAACAGCTCTTCGATATCAACCCTTATACAGCACGCCGCCGCTCGCAACCACGTTGGCTAGCAGCTCACTGCCTTCACAACCATCAGTCGCCGTCATGGGTCCCTTTGCTTCAAACAACTGGGCCTGGCCCTATGCTCAGATCAACGACCCTTATACCGCTGCCGCTGCGTACTCACAAATCTCCAACAACACCTATTCCTCATACCTGGCAGACTCCATGGAAACTTACTCGGTGCACCAGCAGCGTCTGCTCAATCAGCAGGTGCCACGCACCACAGAGTCCAAGCCTCGTCTATCCAAGGAAGAGGTTGAGATTCTCGAAGCCGAGTTCCAGAAGAACCACAAGCCCAACAGCACAATCAAGAAGGCTCTCGCCGAGTCTATGCGAGTAGACAATGCTCGTATCAATGTAAGTTCCTCTACGCTTCGATACGCTAGACTACTCTTTCAAGACAGCCCCAGCTAACACACCAAAGAACTGGTTCCAGAATCGTCGTGCCAGAGAAAAGAAGGAGAAGAACATAAGAGAGTACGAGGCCAAGCAAAGACAGGAAAAGGAAAAGGCCGTTGCCGATGGTGTCATCATGGGCGGTGACCGCAAACGTGACCTCGTTGCCTCCAGTGCTCCTTTCCCCGGCTCTCAGCCTGCATCCTACACTCGCGACGGCTCCGACTCGCCATCAAGCCCTGCCGATCCCGATGCCGGCCTCGAGTTGACCCGCTCAGACGATGTCGTGCCTTCCATGGAGACCACGCCCGACCTCGTGAGCGAGGCCATTGCTTTTGCCAAGCGTGAGGCATCTGCCAACAGCGAGACGGAGGACCAGTCGCCAGAGGACATGCACGACTACATCTCCCTCTCTGGTGCCAGCACCGACGGCATCGACAATGAGCTGTACATGCCCATGGCCAACCGCAGCCCCAGCCAGCTGCTTGGCCCTGAGTTCCAGAGCATGGCTGCCGGTGCCACCAGGGCCAGCCAGTTCTTCTCCTCGCCAATGTTCCTGGGTAGCCTTCAGACCGATCAGTCCAATTTTGGCATAGTTGACCGTGATGATTCCATCAGCCCAACTTCGCAGCTTCCGGTTGGTATGCAGCTCAAGTCGCCGCCTTCCATCGACATTGCCACTCGCCGCAACCGCCGCCCGACTCCCCTGTCGATCAACGCTGCTCGCATCGGCAACGCGGGCTCTGGGTTTCCCAAGACCGCCATCGACCTCAACAAGATGGCCGAGTCTGCCAAGTTTATGCGCAGAACTTCATCCGCCTCGAGCTCTGGACGCATCTCGAAGCCTACAACTACGCCTCGCAACATGTTTAGCATGCACCGCTCGCCTTCATCGACCGGCGCCGCCAGCTCCATGGCCCCCCCGACACCTAACACTCCCATTGTGAATAATGTTCAGAACATCAACGACCTGTCCTTGTCGGGAACCTTTTCGCTGGACACCAAGATTGCCGGCTTTATGTCGCACGACCCTACACTGTCGACACCGCCCAGTACTCCTGGCATGATGGATAATGGCTTCCACATGAACTCGGCCTATGGGATGGGCCTTACGGAGGAGTACCTGGTCAACACTGGTCTGGCAGGTCTTCCTGCCAACTTTGACATGACCGACCTATCTGTTCCCGGATACGTCAACGGCGCTGGCATGTCTACCGAACAATCCACGGGGGTATATAACCAGCAGGGCAGCAGCCCTTCGTATCTGGGCTTCTATAACAATGCCGACTGGTCTGCTTAGATTCATTGTGGGATCGACGGCAAGACTGACGAGCGAGTGCAATTTTCTTCCTTTCGTCAAGATGGGCGCTGCCGCATCTTGATCTGACATATATCCGACGACAATGCGTCGTCACATATACCCACATTTGGCCATAAACATGGCGGCCTCGGACTTTGAAATCGGGGCACTGTACACTACGAATTCGCGCGGTAGACATGACGGCAAACGCTCGCAGTCTGGAACTGAAAGGCCATCTGTCTTGAGGGTGGCTCTACCAGGCTGGTCTGCTGGCAACCAGCGCGACCATTAATAATGTAATGAATCGACGACCGTGTGCAGTGGTTGGTTCTTTTTCTTTCTTATATATAACCACTTTTATTCAGGGACATTTTCCGAGGATTATGAGCGTTTGGTATTTATTGGCAACTTGTTATTTAGGTTGGCAATGATTAAGCTTTTCGTTGTCATCAGGAGTTTTATTCGCACGGGGAAGCATCTGGGTTCTGGTCAGCAAACATTGCTGAGGAAAAGTTGGCCATGGTATATGAATGGGAATCACAGAAGAAGCATTTTTCAAGTACACAACATGTCCATTTTGCCTACATTGTGATTTTGCCATGCTCGGAACTGAAGACGAAAAAATGGCCGAAAATAAAATGAGCAACGTTTGCCTATAGTGTGCTGCGGGGAAGATGCGATGATGAAAGTGTAGGTTGTGTAAGCGAGAAAATGCGTGTGCTACGTGGGTTGAAATATGGAAGGATTGTCGATCTGCACGACATTCCGATCTTAGCACCATCTACTTAGATGTGTGTTTCTTTCCTTGCTTGCATTTTTTCTTCCCCTTGCTAAGAGGGAGGGGGTGTGTGCTTTATTGGGAGGGATTCGCAAGTTTTGGAGATCATGGTCGATCCAGGGACTTGACTCTGAGCCCAGAGCCACGTGGCCGTCGACGCGCCGGCGCGCACGCACGCCCCCGTCTCTCGCTCTCCAATCTACCATTTGTCCGATCTCTCGGTCGCAGCAGTGTGGCGGTGCGAGGCTGAGCACAATAGGCGAAAAGAGGTTAAAAAAAAAAAGTGAATCCATGATGGGAAAAGATCGGCAGTGCTACGACGAAACTGGTAGTGTGGGGAGATGCTGCCAGCGGCTTGTTAACAAAGGTCGAGTAAGATGGGATGGTGTGAGGGAGAATAGTTATGGCTTGTTTTCCTTTGCTGGAGATTTTCCGAGACTGCATGACGAGTCGACCGCTTTGGCGTGCAGATGTGAATCTGGTTTCTGGGTAGAGATCGACTTCTCAGTCCTGGCAAAGTCAAGGGGGTTCTGATCTCATTTACCGCCCTGTCGATGCTTCATGCGGGAGCGGCTTACCCTGTAGTGGCGTCATCATTTTGTGTCGGCGTTGGGTGACGCCAAAAACCTTCAATACACTGCAGCCTATCGTTTCCTGCTTGCCCAAGTCTACTACATGCTGTGTCGGGTTTGCAACACTCGGAAAGCTCTGTGGTAGCCACTCCGTTGCTGCGCTTCATGTTGCAGGGCATGGCCGTGCCAACGGCATTCGTGCTGGTGACGCACACGCTCAGCCAGCAGCTGTTTAACATGCATCTTGGTGCCCGTCATGCACAAATGTACCATCGAAAAATTAGCCGACATTCCCAGATCCGAGCGAGATGTGTCTCAACCGTATACGCGAACAGTATGCCTTCCACTACGAAAAAAAACAAGCTCGCGTAATTAGAAGCTATTTGCAGCTGTGCCGCCTCTGGTGTCAGGCTTCCAGCCAAATGATGATACCCGCGCGCCATTGTACGTGCAAAGGGATCTGGAAACTCCGCAAACCGCAAAACGAAAAGAATCGAGCGGCACACAGAAAACAGCAATTATTTCCCCAAGCAACATCTGCGACATGTTATTGTCGCCCACCGCGACAAACATCGTCATAGGCAGCTCTGCTCCACCAGCTGCCGCCAGTTCGCAGTTCACCGACGCGTCGTACCGCGCCAGCAGTAGCTCCACCCAAAACCACCACACAGACAACATACCTCGAACCATTTGTATATACATTTTACACACCGACGACGGAAAATATCATACTGCACCATACACCGGCTAACATAAACGTTATTCGACACGCGCACGCCATGTCCGACGAATGAACCGCCACTCGTGCTCATGTCCTCCTCTGTCGCCCCGGATGACAGGGGCGCGTCGTCACGCCCTCACTCCGGCATCCTCACGCCGAGCTCGGATGGAAGCCTCAACTATGCCGCCAGCACCGCTGCCGCTTCGCCGGTGACGCGGACAAAGCGACGCTCCGATCCGGCCATGGAGCGGCTGCTCAAACCCTCCATTGCCGTCAAAGTCAGTAGCTGCTCTTCGGAACGTCTGATACCGCAGAAAACCCCGAGCAATATGCTGACGCACCTTGACCGTACTACAGCCGCATCCGCACGCCCTCCACGTTCAGCCCAAGATGCTATCGCCCCTCTTCTTGTTACGACGGCAAAATCTCCCGCTCGGCTGCATCGACTTCCAGGCCACAACGACCGAGAGCGCCTACACTCGCCTGGTCGAGTCCCGCATCAAGATCCTCGACCTCGAAACCCGCATGGGCTCCACGCAGAGCGTGCTCATTGCCCGACACGACGCCACCCGCACGGTATACGCCATTGAGCGCCAACAGGGCGGCCTGTACGCCATGTGCAAGCTCGGCGCCTGGGTCGACCTCGAGCAGCTCGCGCAGGACGCGACCGCGCTCTGCCCCGAGCGAGTCTTTGCCGTCAAGGCAGAGGTGACGTCGCCGCCGCAGCCTTCGCTGGCGGCCATGACTCCGCACATGATCAGCCAGCAAAGGAAGAAGCGCGCCGCCATTGAGGCGATCCAGTCGCTTGTGCGCAAGAAGCCCAAGGCGGAGCAGCCCGGCCCTCTGAGCGACGAGGCGCTTCTGGCACCAGAGGCGCACCGCCGCGCCTGGGACCAGGCACTGCGGCCTACACCGGAAGTCATGATCTCCCATGTAAAGCAGAGTATTGAAGATACGCCAGTCCCCGACACCATGGCTCCTGAAGCGCCAACGCCGGAGAGTAAAGCTCGGTATATCAAGCAGGGCGATGGTTCGGCGCCGATGGCAGAAGTCATGATTTCGCACAACGAGCTGAAAGACGAGAAGCCCGTGCCAGAGGTCAGGACTCTGCATTGCAGGGCACGGAAACACGAGGAGCCAATGCCTGAAATCAAAGTTCCTTGCGTGAAGCGATCCCCGGAGAAGACTCCGGCGATGCCGTTGATGAGCTCGCAGATTCGTCCTCACCTTGAGGAGACGAAAGGAGAAGGCTCAAAAACGTGCGCAGGATCGGCACTCCCTCCGAGCCAGCTCCCTGCCCCGGCCATTGAAGACGACGCCCATGGCGTGGCTACTAGCATATTTGAAAACATCCGAGCGCATTATTTTGAAGCATTATACAACTCCATGGTGAGTGCCTTTCACAGCATACTTCGGGATTCCCATTCTAATGCGATGCGTGCAGGGATCACTTGCATACTTTGCCAAAGGCCCGCTATCACGAGCTAGATCAACATTTCACCTTGATCTCGAAGCGAACCTCGACATGGCAGACCTCATCGATTTCCTCAAGAGCCTGATTCTCACTACTGTAGAAATCGACAAGAAATACCGCGAGACTGCACCGGAGATCATCTCGCAGCTATCCGCCCTCGTTGAAAGCTCCGACGAGGCTCGATCAAAAAGACGTAAAGCCAAAAAGATGAGACTCGGCAAAAATGGCCTCTACCCCAACGAAGAGGACCGCATTCGCAAATGGTGGAATGCCAACAAGCCCGAGCTAGACGAGGAGCAGCCCTCATACACGGCCATGCAGATCAAGTCCAATCTGTCACTGCTTCGCACCCGTGAAACACAGCTTCAGATGATTCTAATCATGGAGATTTTGGCTCTCGAGCCTCTGAAAGCTGCAGACGATGCGGCAGACAGCAGCCTTCCTGTACTCCCCGGCGCCTCCGCCTCAGGGCTTTACCGGTTGCCAGCGGCTGCCCAGGCAAAGAAGAGAAATAAGCACAACCTGCCAGTTCTCATTGATGTTCACGCCGACCGCTTGACGATTTGGCAGTCGACCGCTACAGACGAGCAGCAACTAGCAGAGGATTCGCAGGCCAATAGGCAGAACCTCAGTGGTAATCGAGTGCAAAAGACATCTTCGGAACCCCTCAAGGACTTCTGTACTGATGTCATTGTGCCATTGTAAGTAACTAGGCCCCTTACACCGCACCTTGTTGAGGCTAACAGCTTCTAGCTTCTCGGCACGTATTCCCGAAACATGCGATGCCATCAACAGAAAGCTTGGAGGCCCCGTGATTGTGCCGGCGGGCAGCGGTAAACACCAGAAGCGCTCCGTGAACAAGAAGGAGCAAAAACCTGGCTCTGCGACCAAGAGACCTGCTGCGCCCCGACCGCCAAGGACACTCCAGCGTGCGCTATCAACAGATCAACACAGCCGAAGGAGTGTATCTCGTGGACCGAGCAATATGATTGCTCTCATGCGATCTGCCACTTCAACGTCTGTGCCTACGATACGGCGCGAGGGAAGCGAGTCTGCCAATCTCAAGCGCCTGCTCAAGAAGGAAGACGAAAGTCAGAAGAGGCCGGCGCTTTCGCGCAGCAGCAGCAACGTCGCGAGCCAAGACGGGTCCAAGGCGAGTAGACAGGCCCTTGTTGACGCCCAAGTCAAGGATGCCATTGCCGCGTTGCGGAAACCAAACAGAGAGGTTGTTGGCCAAGCTATGGAAGAGGCCGACTATCAGAAAGCTCTCGCAGCGAAGAGTAAGCATTCGGTTTATGGAATGATCTGCAGCAAAGGACTAACAGCTTTGTAGAAACTCGCAGAAGGCAGCGAAGTTCTGTTGTCAAGGCGACACCTGCAAACAACAGATTCAGAGACGTTTTCGCGCATAGCCAAGGGAACCCCGACACGCCCATGCATCACATGGAAGACTTCATTCCACCTTCGAGCATTGGGCCCTTTATCCCGTCCACTGGCCAGCGCAATGGCTTCCGCAACCCCATGGATCTCAACACGTCGCCAGCTATTGATACCGTCGGCAGCACTCCGACGAAACGAGCGATCAAGGCAACGTTTCTTCGCCGCTCCGGCGATGAGCTCTGTGTTCCGCCCTCGCCCTTGCCACGGGCGAGCAATCCAGGGCCGGTCTCGCTTTCCGGCGATTTGAGCGCGACTGACCGGCTGAAGCCGCCCAGTTCGAATGAAGTAACTGAAAAGCAACGCCATGGCAGAGACCACGTCTTTGCCACGCCGGCCAAGGAACAGAAGCACCAGCAAGTTCTGAGCGCCAGTCCTGTTGCACAGCTGCAGCTACAAGGCCAGAACAAATCACAGAGATCCATCTACGAGACGCTGGGCTGGGATGACGACTACGACATTTAATGAACGAGAGACTTTTGGATCCAAAGAGACTAGAAGCTCTGCCACTTGTCCTTGAGGAGCATTATTGGTGGGACTTTGTTTTTTATTACATGGATGAGAAGCATATGATTCGGAGTTTATCTTTCTTTTTGCATTGGATTTCATTTGGGGAACTGCATGTGGTACACCATTTTGGGATGTTGGTATTGGAATAGTGTTTGCTTTTCTTATTGGGATAGCATAGCATGAGCGCTGTATCATGTACAGTGGGTGGCACTGTCACGCCAAAAAGCGTACGCCCACACAAGGCCTAATATTGTTAACCCTTATATTCTGCGTAACATACCCCCCTAGGACCTAGCGATATAGGAGCTTAGTTCTAAACGTTTTTAGTACCCTATATATAAGGGTCATATTGTGTTATTATTAGTAATAGTGGTAGAATATCTAATTCTTCTCACTAAATAGTACTAAAACTCCTACCTAAATAGGGAGTTAAATGTGTATCTAAGGGTAGGTAGCTTTTAAGTGATAGTAGTGGAAGTTATAGGTAGACCTATATATAGGGTGTCCCTCCTAGGCTCATAACTGTCACGCTAAAAAGTAAACGCCTATATGAGGCCTATTATTATTAACCCTTATATTCTACGTGATAGGCACTTAGTATTTAATCCCTATTAGGTAGCACTTATTTATAATACTAACCTTAGTAGGATAGCTATAGTATATCGCTTTAGACTATAATAGGGTTAGGGTTATATTAATCCACTAGAGTCTACTATAAGTCCCCTATATTATTTGCTAGGGCTAGGGTTGTACTTTAAGGGGTAAAGCAGTGTTGTTGTTACATGTCTGACATGGCTGCTAGCCACACGTGGTTATACACGTGACCTTCTGCCAGCTAGTAGGTTAAAAGGGGCTTCTAGCAAGGCATTCCTAGCTAGCAGAAGATCATGAATACATCTACATTACCACCACGTCTATCACTTCAAAGGTGTAACAGTTGTTTTAATCCCCTCGTTTAGGCTAGTCCTAGCGAAGGGACATAATCGGGTCGAATATATATTACTACTTATTATAGGTACGATTTTATAAAATCTAGGTTAAGCTATACTACGTTGGCAAGTGATTTATAGAGTCTATATAAATTTATAGGGGATAGTTATTAGACCTTTAAGGGTCGCTAGTATTACCCTGCTGGAGGTTAAGGGTAACTGGTAGCACGTCAATACTAACGTGCCTCAGTTCTTTAACAAGATTAGATGTCAATAGGATCGCTATTCTATAGGCACCTCACCTAGCACAGTATGTAGTTAGAAGTAGTAGATAGATTGTTAATTCAAGCAGTCTGGTAGTAACAAGAGCTATCTTAAGTAGGCGCTGGTTATTATATGCCAGCCGTTAATTCTAACTGCGTATATATAATAAGTGCTATTTATATACCTTGGATAAGATATGTATAGTTATAGAGAACTATATATGCCCTTATAAAAGTATCTAATAGCCTTAGCTAACTAGATTAATATAATGAAGAATACTATTTACAAGTGATAGCGAGTATTACCTCATATAACACTTAAGTGAATGCTTCTATTTTTCCTTGTGATAATGTTGTTTCTTCTTGTTTTTTTTGTCTTGTCTTTTTTGTCTTGTCTTTTTTGTCTTGTCTTTTTTGTCTTGTCTTTTTGTCTTGTCTTGATTTTCTTCATGCTTGAATCTTGTTTTAATTCTCACGCGCCGAGCGGCTCAATCACCGTCGTCGGCAGGTCCCGAATGTCAACGTGCTCCTGCGATCCCAGATCCACAACGCGAATCGCCTCGATGCCCGCAATGCCGGGCCGCAGCGCGAGAAACTGCAGCACGACGACGTGGCAGGCGCCCGGACCGAGGGGCCCGACGCGCGTGTCGGCGCTCAGGCACACGATGTCGGCGCCGCCGTCGACGACGACGGCATTCTTCTGCAGCGCGTGCAGCACGTTGTCGTCGACGGCGGCCGTGGCGATTTCCTTTTCGCCGTGGCGGCGCGATGCCGTTGACGGCGGGCGTACCGACGACGACGACCGCGCTGTTTCGGGTCGGCGGCGCTTGGGAATGGCCACGAGGGCGAGCTTGCGCGGGGGTTTGGCCGGCGAGGTGGTGGTGGAGGAGGAAGAGGAAGGAGGAGGGGCGGACGCTTCGCTCGTGCGGTTGAGGACGTAGACGGTCCAGGAAAAGACGTCGCCGGGGCGGACGACGCCGGTCGGCGCGTTAAAGGACATGGTGATGCCGAGGTTGGGCACTGAGGCCCCGGTCTGGGTGGCGATGGCCGACGCCTCGAGCATGGGCAGCGAGTCGGGCCGCGTGACCGAGGGTGACTTGAGGGGCATGACGGCGGCAGAGGACGGGGACGAGGCGCTGCTGCTGCTGGCAATGGAGAGCTGCGCGGGGCGGTGTGCGCGCTGGATGCCCGTCGTCTCGGCTGCGGGACCGAAGCTGGGATTCAGCGGCGTGGCAAAGTCGAGGCTCGCCGTCCAGGCCATGTCAATGCGCGGGGTGCAGACGCCCGGCGCGACCTGGATCGACGCCGAGACGACAATGTGGAGGATGTTGCTGGCGTCCTTGGCGTTGATGTCGAGCCGGTGCGGCCGAATCTCGTACATGAGGGTGACGTGGTCGTGCGAGACGCAGCTGAGGGGGAGACTGAGCGCGCCGCCGCCGCCGTTGCCGTCGTGGTCGTCTGTCAGGCTCGTCACGGTGCCGGCCGACGTCGTCAGCGCGACCTTGTCGACGAGCGCCTCGCAGTCGAGCTCGGGCGTAAAGTCAAACTCGAGCATCGCCACGACGGTGCTGGTCGGAGGCGCTGTGCTGGGTCGCGCGAAGCGGATGCGCGCGTGCACGAGCGCCGCGATGGGCAGCTGCAGCTGGGGCAGCGTGCGCAGCCGCGTCAGGAGATCCTGCTGCCGGGTGACGGGGGCGACACGCGACACGCGCAGCGCCGACAGCCGCGGGCGCACGCCGTGTAGCGCCGGGTCGCTCGCAAAGGAATCGAGCAGGTTGAGGCCCGAGGGGATGCCGCTCTGCAGGTAGCCGGCTGTGCGGCTGTTGTCCTGGTCGGCGGCCGACTGCTGCTCGGGCTTGACGCCCGCCGAGGCGGAGAAGACGACGGACGGGCGGAGGAGGCGCATGCGCGGCCGCGAGAGCGGCACGGCGAGCTTCCACACTGCGTAAAGGTACTGTGTAGTCGTCGAAGAGTCCGAATCGCTGCCCGCTTCCTCGTCCACGACGACAAAGGGATCGCTAATGTCACTGACGGCGCCGACGAAGATGGACTCTGAGGCGGCGGGGGCGGGGGCATCGCGGTTGGCGGCTGCTGTTGGGCTGTTGACGACATGTGCAGCCAGAGAGATCATAAGTCTCTGGAGACTGGATTGCAGCTCCTTTTCCTCCACCCATGGCGTTTTGAGGATGAGCAAGACTTGCACCGTCTCATCTGTGAGGGCTTGGGTTCAGCCAATGATGTGAGTGAGATGGTAGAGGGAGAGGGAAATAATACCAAAGAAAAGAGTTTCACGTTGCGGTATAGATTCTAATATGGATTTGCCTTGGTCCAAGCCTCTGAATGCATGGTCGAGGTTGATGTCCGTCTCGGACGGCACCAAGTAAGTGAGATACGACTGGTCTGTGAAAGTGCCAGAGTTGTCTCGCGGCAGGGGTTGCGATGGCAGCTGCTCTTCTGATATCCTCGTATCAGTCTCCGACATGATGCGTCGATTGTAGAGGGGGCGAGATTATAGTAAACTCATAGGCGTCACACGCTATCGAGAGCGACACGCAGTCTTAGCTATGCGACCCATGAGCTTCAAGAGCAGTTGAAATGCAATAGCAGTTGAAATGCAATAGCAGCGCCCCTTATCGACCAGTGGTTGTGGTTGTTAATGGAGCTAGGATGGACCATGAGGCAGTGTGGCACAAGCAAGTGGTGTGGCTGGCAGAGATGTGGCTCGTGCGTCACGAACCATTTCCTCTGGCGGCAGAAAAATTACCAGCCCGTTTGGCAAACCGCCGTTCTTGCCTAGCTTGTGTCCATCCTCAACGTCTGCTCGATCTTGTCCTTTCGCGTCCCTAGAATCATCGGCGCTGCTGTCGCAAGGCTCACTTACATCTTAACGCTACTGTACAGACCAGTGAACTCGCAGCATGAACGGATACGGAGGCCAACATGCGCCCCCGGCGTCGCCATGGGCGGAGCATCACACGCCAGATGGAAGGGCGTACTACTACAACAGCGCAACTCAGGTTACGCAATGGACCAAGCCAGAGGAAATGATGACGCCAGCAGAGGTTCGTACCTGACAATCACTCCCCCAGCCATTGATTCTGGAATTAGCACTAATCGATCATGCGCAGCGTGCACTGTCGTCGCAACCATGGAAAGAGTACACGGCCGAGGGCGGGCGCAAGTACTGGTACAACACCGAGACAAAGCAGAGCTCTTGGGAAATGCCTGATGCCTTCAAGGCTGCCATTGGCCACGGTGGTCTACCCTCTGCGCCTTCGTTCAACCAAGGCAACGCGCAGTCAGGGTATGACGCCCACCGCGACGGCCGTGATGGTCGTGACGGACGCGACCACCGTGACTACCGCGACGGCCGTGACAGTCGTGACCAGCGCGACCGCCGCGACCGAGGAGATCACAGGGATCACCGTGACTACCGCGACCGCGACCGCGATTCGTACGCCGATACCCGACAACTCGCTGCGCCCATCGACCCCAAAATCAAGGCCTTTGTGCCCGCCAACGATGAACCCGACTACGCAACACTAGAAGAGGCAGAGGCTGCCTTTGCAAAGCTGCTCCGTCGCAGCGGCGTGCAGCCAGATTGGACTTGGGAGCAGGCCATTCGCGCTTCCGCCAAGGATCCGCAGTTTCGCGCCATCAAAGACCCCAAAGACCGTCGCGCTGCTTTCGAAAAGTACTGCCAGGATGTCGTCACGCACGATAAGGAGCGCGCTGAGGAGAGAATGGCGAAGCTGCGAACCGATTTCGAGACTATGCTTAAGCGCCATCCCGAGATTAAGCACTACACCCGATGGAAGACTGCACGACCCATTATTGAGGGCGAGACCATCTTCCGATCCACAAGCAACGAGCATGAGAGGAGGCACCTCTTTGAGGAATACACCCAGGGACTTAGGAGAGCTCACAAGGAACAGCAGTCGAATCTCCGCAAAAGCGCAATGGACGGCCTCCTGGACCTGCTACCAAAGCTCAATCTGGAGCCCTTTTCCGACTGGCCCAAAGCTGAAAAGGCGCTGTCTTCCACACACATCTTCCAGAACGACGACAAGTATAAATCTTTGACTCAGTTTGACATATTGACAGCGTTTCAAAATCACATGAAGGCACTGGAGCGCGCTTTCAATGATGCCAAACAGGAGGAAAAGAACATGACACTACGCCAGGAGCGCAAGGCCCGGGAGGCATTCAAGCCTCTGCTCGTCGAACTTCGACGGGCCGGAAAGATCAAGGCCGGAACTACCTGGTCACAGATTGTTCCACTCATCGAAAAGGATGAGCGCTACATTGCCGTGGCTGGTAACGCAGGCTCAACAGCCCAGGAACTCTTCTGGGATGTTATGGAAGAGGAGGAGCGCAACCTGCGTGGTCCCAGAAACCACGTGTTTGATGTTCTCGAAGTCAGTTGTCATGATTTCAAAAATCGGGAGCAATTACTAATTAGTCACAGGACAAGCGGGTTGAAATCACACCCACAAGCGAATTAGAGGAGTTCATGTCCATTATGAAGGATGATCGACGCACTGCTAACATTGATCCTGATATTCTTAAACTCCTCTTTGATCGGGTAGGCCATATCTCTACCCTAGCCTAAACAACACGTTACTGAACACATTTCTAGCTGCGCGAAAAGCGAACCTCGAAGCGTGACGAGGACAGGCAGCCTGACCGTCACCAGCGACGAACAATGGACGATCTCCGCGTTTACCTGAAGCGCATGGAACCCCCCGTCGCTCTCAGTGACACTTTTGACAAGGTACGACCACGAATACTGAAGTCTGCAGAATTCCAGTCGCTTTCGGACGATGCCCTTCACAGTGTCTTTGACAGACACATGCGCCGGCTTCGCGAAAAGGAGGAGGACCTGGAACGAGGCGTCCGACGATCCAGCGAGCGCGACGTGTCGCGCCGAGACGGCGACCGCGCGCCTCGTAGTGAACGATCACACCGCAGCGGCGGTGCCGGCGGACGGCGACGCAGCCGTAGCCCCGCTGAGCTGGATCCTTACGAGGCGGACAGGCGCAAGGCTATCGCCGAGCGTGAGCGCAACCATCGTAAGTCCACCATGGCCGAGAACCTACTGGGTAGTGAGCGAGGCAGCGGCCGGCTCTCGCCGCCGCCGCCGCCGGCGTCCTCGCGCCGCGATCGAGATGCGCGCGACCCGCGCGACTATGATCGCCCAAGCCGCCCGCGACGGGGCGACGATGATCGCGACTACGATCGCCGCGACAGAGAAGAGGATCGGGAACGGTATCGCCGTCGGGGTGCGGATCGAGGTTCGTATGACGAGCTCCCCTACGGTGACGAACGTCCGGCTGGCGCGCGCCGTCGCCGCAAGGATGAGGAAGATGACTATTCGAGAAGAGACTCAAGGGACTCCAAGGTACGTATTCTTCCCTAAACTACCCCATTAAAGGCCTAGGAAGTGGTTTATTAACGGTCTACAGCGAGCGAGAAGAGATCGCTCACGCGAACGCACTCCCGCCCGTGACGAGCGCCCACGGGCCGCCAAAACATCTCCTCGGGCTGCTGCCACAACCGCCGCCGCACCGGACGCGGGCAAAGACAAGGACGCCGAGATGTTGAGCGGCAGCGAAGAGGGAGAGATTGAGGAGTAAGAAAAAAATCACACGGAGAACAAAAATTTTCTGTTCGAATTCTTTTTTTTTCAAGCTAATCGATAATGGAACATCCCCGGGATGTGCCATTGCGGGGAAAGCGACGCTCGGCTACTACACATCTTCGCTTTTCTGTTCTTACAAAATAATTTAGGAGCCCTGTCGTATCTATTATCGCTATCGTAGACGCACATGGCGCTTGGCAGTACATACATAAGAGCAGAGGACTTCATTGCGGAGCATAATACATGAAAACACAATGTAATTCGATTATGTGAGCGCCAGCGCGATTGAATGCATTCAAAGCTGAATTTATTTCATTTTGTTAAACTTATAGACATGAAAACTTTTCTCATAGAAACGAGCCCGTCTTCCCGCGAGGATAGGATATGGGCACGTTTTGTAGGCAAGCAGTCCTCCTATCTTGATCCATTGTCCCTCAATCTGCCACAGACGAGACTGCAGCTGTAAACTGTAATACTCGTCGTGGCAGGACCAGACAACGGGTGAGAAACTGCTTGTCGCCGATGTTAGTCGTCCGGCTCGTCGTCCTCGCTGGCGCCGTTTTCTGGCACAGCCAAGTCTTGGCGCTCCAGGTCAACGCGGTTTCCTAAACTGCAACTTGCTTCGCCATCGCCACTGCCATGCGTCGGCTCATGCGGCGACTGTTGGTAGTGTGGAGGAGCTTTATCCCTGTAGATGCCCTTTTCAAGCAGTGACCTTATCATCGTTGTCATCCAAGAAGAAGTAGTTGCCGTTCAACTTTTGCTCCTGGTCCAGCTGAGAGTCAAGCTTGTTGATACGGGGGCGATAGTTGGTGGGATCGCGGCGGAAGGTGACATCGAGATTCTTGAGGAAAGTGTTGCAGCCGGTGAGGAGGGATTCTGGGGTGTTGGCGTGCGCGTCGGTACCGGGTTTGCCGTCAAAGACAATGACACGATCAGCAAGGTAGGTGGCCATGATGAAATCGTGCTCGACGACGAAGGCGGTCTTCTTGTTGTGCATGATGAAACGCTTAATGACACGGGAAGCAATGATACGCTGCTCGGAATCAAGATAAGCAGACGGCTCGTCAATCAGGTAGATGTCAGCGGGCAGACCGAGAGCCAGGACAATGGCTACACGCTGCAATTCACCACCAGACAGGTTCTTGACTTCCTGGTCAATGAAGTCGTCGAGCTTAAGAGGCTTGACAACGTCGGTCTGGAACTGAGGAGACAGGAAGGCGGCCTTGATCTTCTTGAAGAAGAGCTGACGGACAGTACCATCATACTTGGGCGTGATGGTCTGGGGCTTCATGCTGATTCTCATCTCGGGAACGCCAGCCTTGGTGTCAGGCTTGAGGGCACCCGCAAGTAGACGACAGAAGGTGGTCTTGCCAGTACCGTTCTCGCCCATCATGACAATAATCTCAGAGTCGGTGAAGTCGCCAGAGTCAACACGGAGTCGGAAGTTGCCAAGAGTCTTCTCCATCTTGGGGTACTTGAAAGCGCGAGAGCGGTCGAGGGCGTACTCGTCGGCACCCTCGGCAATGCGGAAAGTCAGAGACTCGTCTCGGAATCGCAAGTTCTCGGTGGGAATGTGACCATCGAGGAATATGTTGATACCTTCGCGGACAGAGGAAGGCAGAGTAACCACACCGTAGATGGCCGGCTTACCGTAGAGAACGCAGATGAAGTCGGAGAGATAGTCAAGGACGGACAAATCGTGCTCAACAACGATGATGTAATCATTATCACGGAGAAGCGAGCGAATGATTCTGGCAGCGGCAAGACGCTGCTTGACATCAAGATACGAAGAAGGCTCGTCAAACATGTAAACATCGGCATTCTGGACGCAGACGGTACCAATGGCGAAACGCTGAAGCTCACCGCCGGAGAGGAGGGTAATGTCACGGTCCATGATGTGGTTGAGCTCGAGGATATCGGCGACCTGCTCCGTGTTGTTGAGAGAGGCGCGGCTCTCGATCAGGTGGCGAACGCTCTTCTCAGGGCCACGAACAGCCTTGGGAATTTGATCGACATACTGGGGCTTGACAACAGCCTTGAGGTCATCCTCCAGAAGCTTGGTAAAGTAGTCTAGATGGGGCATCAGTCAGCTATGCTGACTCCAGTGGAGGATGAAAGAGCAACCACTTACTCTGAAGCTCAGAGCCACGGAAGTGCTTAATGACATCCTCCCAGTCAGGGGGGTTGTCGAAGCGACCCAGGTTCGGCTTGAGCTTGCCGCTAAGAATCTTCAGAGCGGTACTCTTGCCGATACCGTTGGTTCCAACAAGACCAAGCACCTGGTTAGGGCGAGGCATGGGCAGACGGTGAAGCTTGAAGCTGTTGGGGCCATAGCGGTGGGTGACCTGGCTCTCGAGGTTGGTGGGCAGGTTGATAATGGTGATGGCGTCAAAGGGACACTTCTTGGGGCAAATACCGCAACCAATGCAGAGCGATTCGGAAATGAAGGCAAGACGGGAATCAGGAGCGACCTCAATGCAGAGCTTGCCACTGCGAACGACAGGGCATGACTTTTTGCACTCCTGCCTGCACTTTCGTGGACGACACTGTAGATACGGTCAGTACGGCGGGGTAGTCGAACAATTGGCTCGGCGGGGCGGGGCGTACTTTGTCGCTGTTGACGATGGCGATACTGGAGCAGAAAGCGTTAGCCGTTGACTATCGAGCTATCATCATGACTTGTGCGTAGCGGCCATAAATAGCACTCGGCGGCGGCAGCTTACCGTGTGAGTTTGTCGACCATGGTGGCGGTGGTGGTGGTGGTGGTGGATGGTGGGGTAGCGAAGTTTTTGACACGATTTTACTTTTTTATATGCTGGAATTCGAAGCAAGCTGGGCGAGCTAATAGCGGGGCAAAAAGACAAAAGGAAGTGAATCCTGCGGGCAGAACAATGACCAAAGCACACGGTAGGCGCGAAGGCAAGTCTTTTGGGGGATCTGGAGGTTGGTGGCAGGAGGAAGAGGAAAAGAAGGAGAGCAAGGTGCGGTAAACGGTGACCGCAAGTAGTGGGATGGTCATCAATTTTTCGCGCCTCGTGAATCGTCGACTTGGCGGGTCAGGGCAACAGCGGACAAGATTTGGCTACAGTGTGCCGCTGCAGTGGAGGCGTTTAAAGAGTGTTAGAGATTGGGCTCGGTACAGGTATAGCTTGTACAGAAAAGTATGCTGAGGTACATGTGCAGCCAGCTTGCCCTATCTAGCTGTGTTGGATATGCCCAACAACATGGACGAAATGACAGAGGTGACATGGCACTGAAGGGAGCGGCTCTCTGTACGTCAAAGCTAATGAGATGACTTGCTCAGCGCTACAGAGGAGGTTGTTGATATTTTTTTTAACTAGCTGCAACCTCAATGTAGATGGCTGTCGGTTTGAAATATCAGGCCTGCTTTTAAGGGCAAGGTCACCGGTTGGCCGGATTTTAGAGCTCACAAAGTGGCTGCCAAAGCGTCAGACTACGTTTCTAGTAGGGAAAGAGTGTTGAAGTGAATCATCGGATGGATATCATGGTTCGCATATTTGCATGGCCTATTCTCGGCTTGCAGGCGGTGGTAGCACATTCGCAGGGAGGGATTGCACAGTACTAGTAAGCACGCTGCTGCCTCGCACGTAGGCAGGTACTCTAGCATTAGAGTACACACCTCGTCCACCATAGACCTCGCCACCAAGCAATAAAACCAAAGGTTAAAATTCTCCATCATCTGCCGCAAAACTGTAAATGCGTCATGCCTATGCTGCTGTCATTGGCGCCAGCCGGCTTTGCCAGTGGAGGAGTGGTGAACAGATGTTCTGCAGCACCTACACGTGACGTTGTGGCTGCGGCATACTTTGGTGGCAGGTACCCAGTGGTGGACTAGCGAAATATTTACTTCCATGGCGGAAGAGTCCCCCAGCATGCCGGGCGTTGAGTGCTGCAGAGTGTGCTGTAGACTGGCAAACGCAAATTTTATAGCGCCTGAGGCAGCCAAATACAGCGTGTGGTACAGCGCCTTGCAGCTCTGTGGCACCCCTGTAACACTCCTGCCACCTCAAAGGCCGCCGAACCTAGAATGGGCTGCCCCCAACCCAGCCGTGCCTTCGGTTCTCCGCCCCGTCCGTCCCTCCATTTTCTTTCTGCCTTTCTTGCCCATGCTTTTTTTATAATAACTACTTCGGCCGTCTCCAACCACGCTCCCTCATTCCCGACCGATTTCCCCCACGATCTTCCTCGAGTAGCCCTGCTGCATCTCCCAGTCTGCTTCGTTTCCGTTCGCCTACTTCAACTCTTTTAATTCATGACTGGTAAGTGTCTTGTGCGTTTCAACCTACGCCCCGTCCCTCTCATGGCCACTACACCAGCCAGATGTCCCCGATGCCTGCCTGCGACGCTTGACGGGTCACCGTTAGCCATCTGGGACGCCTGAGAAGGCAGTCCTCAGTTCAATTCTCGATGGAAACCGTTCATTTTGATGGCTTGGTCTTGTATACGCTCTAGCATCGCCCCTGGCGGCATCGCCAACCATCTGCAGGTCCTCGTCCCTGGACCGCTTTCCATCACCAAACCTTCTATACTCGAGCGATATCGGCAATATTCCATCTCGGTACCTCTACTACCTCTGTATCAAGTACATTTGGATCGATTCTATTGCTGCTTTCTACTGGCTCGCACTCACCGGCTGTCACCGAGGCGAGGGATATTTTGCTGACACCATTCTCCCTGTCACAGGTCGCATCGAGCGCTCGGCGAAACCACAAACATGTCTAGCCCTGCCCTGGGCAGTCCTATCAATGGACATGTGATGGAAGATGATGAAAACGATTCGCATATTCCTGCACAACACTCCCGAAGCAACAGCAATGCCTCCAATCGCTCCGCGACTTCGGCGCATCGGCACTCGCCCATGAGATCCGTCCGAGGTGGCAGTGACGGCGCAAACAACATCTCGGACGATGATCGCATGTCAGAGAGCCAACAATCTAGCGCTGATGACGCGTCCCACGACGCTGACTTTGAGATTGGTAACCATGCTCTCTCTCCGCAAGATCACGACGACGAGGAGCCGCGTGGCCGTGCCAGCTCTAGCGACTCGATCCAGACATCCAAGCGAAAAGCCTCCTTCGACGAGGAAGAGTACATGAGAGCCAATCCAGAGCTCTATGGCCTGCGTCGAAGTGTACGACATCCCCGCCCTGTGAAAGCCTTTCATCTCTCCCATTGGCGCTAACTTATGACTATAGCGACGCCCCCAACCGCAAACCAAGCTGGTACGTCCTCTGCCCATCTCGAACCCGATTATGTTACTTACAGCTGTCGCATAGGCCGAATCCGAATCGGAATCCGATGCCGAGCCCGCCAGACGACGTCAGGTCAAGAGGCGACGCGTTGACAACTCTCAAACGTGTATGCTATGCTTTGCCATCCTCCCAGTTCCCTACTCCAACTAACATCGCCATCAGCCTCAAAGCGAGCAACCCCCGTGATGCAGCTATCCACCAACGACTCCGACTCTGATTCGGACACATATGGGGGTGCACGAGCAAAGAGCCAAATCAAACGAGCGCGGCGACGGCTCGAGGCTCAACCAGCCCTGGCTCTCACGGAGAAGCGCTGGTCCAGCCGACGCGCCGCTCAGCAAGTCCAGCAAGGAGCCTACGAAGAGAGTGATGCTGAGGAAGAAGAAGATGACACTGAAGTCGGCCAGGGCTATTATGTTGCCGACTATGTCGACGACTCGCCCTACGTCGAAAAGGTCATCAAGCACCAGACCAAAGACGGTATTGAAATTGCATACGACTCCGGCCGGCATGACTTCGAATACTTTATCAAATGGCAAGGCAAGTCCAACTTGCACAATACGTGGGAGACGATTGAATCTCTTCGTGATGTGCGTGGTTTTCGCAAAGTCGAAAACTACTTCCGAAAGCTTGTCGAGTACGAACTCGACATCCGCTTTGGCGAGGAGATGCCGCCCGAGGTAAAGGAGCAATATTTCCTTGACCGTGAGCGTGATGACGAAGCTTTCGAAGACTTTACAAAGGTGGAAAGAGTCGTCAATGTTCGCGGTGGGGAAGAAGGCACCGAATATTTCGTCAAATGGAAGGGCCTAACCTATGAAGAATGCACCTGGGAGGCCGCCTCCCAGATCAGTGCCCAGTTCCAAGACAAGATTGACCAGTTTCTCGACCGTGCATCGAGATCTTGGCAGTCGGATCGCAAGGAAACCAACCCGGACACACGTTCTAGAATGACGAAACTCGATGCCCAGCCTGAATATATCCAGAACGGCGAGCTGCGGTCCTTTCAGCTTCGTGGACTCAACTTTCTCAGCCTCAATTGGTGCCGGGGCAACAACGTTATTCTTGCCGACGAAATGGGCCTGGGCAAAACGGTGCAGACCGTCTCGTTTCTTAGCTGGCTTCGCAACTGCCGCAAGCAAGAAGGGCCTTCCTTGGTTGTCGCTCCTCTTAGCGTTATCCCGGCTTGGTGCGACACTTTCAATAATTGGTCACCGGACCTGAATTATGTAGTGTATCTGGGCCCCGAAGATGCGCGCAACATTATCCGCGAAAACGAGTTGCTTGTTGATGGCAATCCGAAGAAGCCCAAGTTCAATGTTCTCGTCACATCTTACGAATTCATCCTTCAAGACTGGCAATTTCTTCAATCCATCAAGTTTCAGGTGCTCGCAGTTGACGAAGCCCATCGTCTCAAAAACCGAGAATCGCAGCTCTACGCGCGTCTGGTTGGCTTCGGCATTCCCTGCAAAGTGCTCATCACTGGCACACCGATTCAAAACAACCTTTCCGAACTTGCTGCACTCTTGGACTTCTTAAACCCAGGCAAGGTCAACATCGACGAGGATTTAGACAATCTTTCCGCTGTTGATGCCCAAGAAAAACTTCAGGAGCTTCACTCCGCTATTGCGCCATACATTTTGCGCCGCACGAAAGAAACGGTGGAATCTGACCTGCCGCCAAAGACAGAAAAGATCATTCGTGTTGAGCTTTCCGATGTTCAACTGGACTACTACAAGAACATTTTGACGAGGAACTATGCTGCGCTTTCCGATGCCAGCAGTGGTCACAAGAATTCATTGCTCAACATCATGATGGAGCTCAAGAAAATCAGTAACCACCCTTACATGTTCCCTGGCGCCGAAGAGCGAGTTTTGGCTGGTAGCGTCCGCCGCGAAGACCAAATAAAGGGCCTCATCACAAGCAGTGGAAAGATGATGCTCCTGGATCAGTTGCTATCCAAACTAAAGAAGGACGGCCATCGTGTTCTCATCTTCAGTCAAATGGTCAAGATGCTTGATATTCTTGGCGACTACATGATGCTCCGCGGCTACAAATTTCAGAGACTGGATGGAACGATTGCAGCAGGCCCGAGAAGAATGGCCATCAACCACTTCAACGCCGATGACAGCGAGGATTTCTGCTTTTTACTTTCAACTCGTGCGGGCGGTCTGGGCATCAACCTCATGACAGCAGACACTGTCGTTATATTTGATTCCGACTGGAATCCCCAGGCCGATTTGCAGGCCATGGCCCGAGCCCACAGAATTGGTCAAAAGCGCCCTGTCAATATCTATCGCCTCGTCTCGAAGGAAACCGTCGAAGAGGAAGTTCTGGAACGTGCGCGCAACAAGTTGCTGCTAGAGTATCTTACCATCCAGGCTGGCGTCACAGATGATGGCAAGGCTCAATTCAAGGAAGAGCTCAGCAAGAAAGGTATCAAGGTCGATGGACCGTCCTCGAATGAGGATATTCAGATGGTGCTGAAGATGCGCTCGTCCAAGATGTTTGAGCAGAGTGGTAACCAGGAGCGTCTTGAACAGCTCGATATTGACTCTATTCTCGAGAATGCGGAAGTTACGAAGACCAAGGTCGATGACAAGATCAATCTGAGCAGCGGAGGCATTGATTGGGATAACTTTATGCAAATCACTGATGTCAAGGTGGACGACATTAATCTTGACTGGGATCAGATCATTCCGGCCGACAAGCTGGCAGAGATCAAGGCCGATGAAGAGAAACGTCAGCACGAAGACTATCTTGCCAAGGTCGCTGCTGAGAGCGCACCGCGACGTGCTGCTGTCAAGAACCGCAATCGGGAGTCTGAACGAGCCGATCGCCTTAAGAAGCGACAGAGGGAACAACAGCAAGAAGAGGAAGAGGAGCGTGCGGTGCGAGCGGATCCTAAACGGCCCCTAAACGACAAAGAGCAGCGCAATCTGATCAAGGCCTATTTTCGCTATGGTTCAATGGATGATCGACGAGATGACATCATCCGTGAAGCAAAGCTAGTCGATCGCGATGCCGACTTTGTCAAGTCTGTTCTAGACGACTTCATCAAAGCCGCACAGACAGCTGTGGATGACAATCTCAACAGAATGGCAGAAGAAGAGAAGAAGATGGGCAAAACTTTGACGAAGAAGGATAAAAAAGCTGTCTTGATCGACTTTGGTGAGCTGAAAAAGGTCAATGCCGAGACAGCCATCGTGCGACCACAGCAGTTGCAGCTTCTTCGCGACGCCATTCGAAGCCAAACTGATTGGAAGACATTCAGACTTCCTGAGGCGAGCAAAGGTGCCAGCTATAGCTGCCCGTGGGGTGCGAAAGAGGATGCCATGCTTCTTGTTGGTATTGACAGGCACGGATTCGGTGCATGGGTACCGATCCGGGACGATCCTGACCTCGAGCTTTCAGAAAAATTGTTTCTGGAGGAGCATCGTGTTGGCAAGAAGGAAGAGCGGTCCAAGGCCAATGACAAATCGAAAGCGCCCGGCGCAGTGCACCTCGTGCGACGCACCGAGTATTTGCTGTCCGTCCTCCTTGCAAGACAATCGAATGATGGCGCTGGCTCTAGGATATCAGAGGGCCACCGTGCAAAGAAGCAGTCTCTATCCAACGGCCATCGTAACAGCGCTGCTGCATCCCCAAGTGGCCACGGAGCGAAACGCCCACGCGACAAGGAGCGGGATCATGATCGCGGAACCCCTCGGCCAGAACTCAAGCGTAAACAGGGCTCTCATGAAGATTCACGGATCCCGAAGCATCATCGGGTTGAAGACGGACGTCGCAGCAGCAGACCCGACGACAGAAGCGACAGGCATGAGAAATCCAGACGCCGAGATGATGATGACCGTGACCGACGACGTGAGAAACCTCGGCCCAGAGATGAATATCGCAGAGATGACTATCGTCGCGACGACCGCCGAGACGACCGCCGGGATGACCGCCGGGATGACCGCCGAGATGACCGCCGGGACGACCGCTGGGATGACCGCCGGGATGATCGACGTGACGAGAGGCGGGACGACCGCCGTGAAGACTACCGCCGTGATGACCACCGACGCGATGATAGACGCGACGACAGGCGTGACGACAGACGCGACGATAGGCATGATCGACGTGACGATCGACGTGATGACTATCGGCGTGATGACCATCGACGCGACGAGCATCGCCGTGACGACTACCGGCGTGATGACCACCGACGTGATGACCGTCATGGTGAGCGCGAGAGGAGCGACTACCATGAGAACCGTCCCCTGGATGACAGGAGAGTAAAGGCACTCCGCCGGCTCGACGAGCTTCGAAAAATTGGTGATGATGCAGACCTTCGCGAGCAGGACAATGATGCTATGATATGGTATCTGCTTAAGCCTGTTCGAGAGAACTTTGAGCGGATTCTGTCAAGCACCAAGCACAATGTTCCATCAGCCAAGGAGCGCGCGGCGATTTTTTCGGTGGAGCTTGTGGTCATTGGAACTTTCCTTGATGAAAAGCTTTCAGCTACTGTGGCGAATGGAGGACTGAAAGATAATTTCTGGTAAGCTGAGCTCGTTTGTCATACGTTGCGATTCCGACTAACCCACGTCCAGGGAATTCCTGGCTGCTCTTTGGCCTGTCGATGATACAAGCAAGACCGTAACGGGCAATAGGCTAAGCGACATGTATAAAAAGCTCTATGCCCACAAGAAGAAAGGCGGCTCATCCAGGCCGAGCACAAATGGTGCCTAGTTCGCCCATGGACAAGGCACGGGAGCAACGAATCTTGATCACGAGGGAAGCAAGATATGTATTTGATCATCGTGGACTTGGAAGCCTCTTATTTTTTCCGCATCTGTCTGGCGTTTGGTACATTGGTTGAACTCTTTCTCTTTTTTCTCCCCTTTTATTGCGCGGGAGCAAGCAAGCACACAACATACCCAGAGGTGCAAGGCATTGGGAAACGACTCACGAAGGACAGGCAGGGAAGGAGTTTGCCATGGGTCGCTGTCTGATTAGAAAAACTGGAGGACATTGTCGTTGTTGGAAGGAATCGTAAGTGTTGTATTTGTTCGTTGTTCACCTTATTTCTTTGCTTTCTGTCGGCTCTTTCGGCTGTCCGGAAATACTGTCTGCCGGTTTATTTCCCATTAGCGGCCACTTTATACCCTTAAATATGATGGCTCAAGTAATAGGAGCGCTTGTGGGAGGATGAAAGCGACATGTTTATGAAATATACATACAAATTACGTCGGTGCTCTTTCGTTGTGAAGTAATCAAAGATGTTTGAGTAAGGTTCACGATGCGGCATGTATGTGCAGTTCATCAAAGCATTGTCGATCACAGACGGCCCGTGTTTTGCGAATCGGCCCTATCCACTCACACGAAACGTTCAGTCACCTCCACTTACATTCACCATCAGCAATATATCTCTTGGAAATGCAAGCATGATGGCACGCTTTGAGCATGAGCGCGCTGTCGCCGAGGCGGCTGTCCTGCGAGCCGCCCGCCTCACCAAGAAAGTCCAGTCCCAAGTCAGCGCCGTCTCCAGGGCCGACGCGACGCCCGTCACCGTCGCCGACTTTGCCGCGCAGGCGCTCCTCATCAGCGCCCTGCACGCCGCCTTTCCCGGCGACGGCTTCCTTGGCGAGGAGGACGCGTCGGCGCTGCGGAGCGACGCGCAGCTGCGGGACAAGGTCTACGAGCTGGTCGCGTCGTCGGCCGCCACAACCGACTCTGACACGGCGACGGCGGCGGCGACGGCGGCGCTCGCGAGCCCCTCCTCGGTCGAGGACATGCTCGACATGATTGACCTCGGCGGCGCCGGCCAGGGCGGCCCCGCGGGCCGATTCTGGGTCATGGACCCCATCGACGGCACCGCGACCTTTCTCCGCGGCCAGCAGTACGCCGTCGCGCTCGCGCTCATCGAGGACGGCCGCGAGGTCGTTGGCGTGCTGGCCTACCCGAGCCTCAAAGTCGCCGACGACGGGCACATCCACGACGACGCCGTCGACGGCACCGACGGCCTCGGGGTGCTCCTCGCCGCCGTCCGGGGCCAGGGCGCCACGATCCGGCGCTTCGCCTCGCAGGAGACCGCCTCGCTGTCGTCGGCGCCCGCGACGCCGCTGGCACCGCTCGTAGGCGCGGCTGACCTGCGCGCTCTCCGTTTCGTCGACTGCCAGCGGTCGGCGTCCACCGACCACGGCCTCGTGCGCGCGGTCGCGGCGCGCATCGGCGCGCGATACCCCGGCGCGGACCTGTGGGCGAGCCACGTGCGGTACGCGGCGCTGGTGCTGGGCGGCGCCGACGCGTGGGTGCGGCTCGGCGCGCGGACGGGCGCCGCCGCCGCCGTCTTTTACGTCTGGGACAATGCGGGCGCGCAGCTCATCTTTACGGAGCTGGGTGGCCGCATTACCGACTTTGACGGCAAGGCGATGGACTTTGGCGCCGGGCGGACCCTGTGCGCGAATCGAGGCATGATTGCGGCGCGGGCGAATGTGTTTGATGTGCTGTTTGAGACGGCGAATGAGCTGCTGGAAGCGGAAGAGGCGGCCGCTGAGGAACAGGGAAAGACGGGCGGCGGAACAGAGACAGGCTAAAGTGTTGGCACGGCAAGCTGAATGGAGCATACCATTACCAGTTGTCGACTCGACGAGTGCATGAACTTGTTGTATGGCTTCTAGCTGCTGCGATGCGAAAAACTGCAAAATACGCAAAATCTTTATATCTATCTATACATTGACCACAAAGCCTAATCTTACATGAGACTGCTGCGGCCTCCAATCTCCGTGCTTCCCTCCCCATTCTTCATCTTGCCGCTGCGACCAGCCACAAACTCATGATATATGCGCTCCAGGCGGTTCCTCTCCTCCTTGCTGATGCTGGCGCGGGTGCTGTCGAGCGCTTTGACGAGGTGCTCCCAGCCGATAACCACCTCCTTTTGGTCTACCGACGGCTTGCCGCTGCCGTCATTCATGCTAGCCGCAGAATCGTTCTGCGCTCCGGCCGAACCCTTGTGGGCCTGCTTCTCCTTGCGTCGCGCGAGCTTGATTTGTTCCAGCTTGGACGTGATGGCGGCCTGCTCCACGAGGGCGGCCGACTTGCTCTGGGGCGCGGGGTTGGCGGACTGGTCAGCGTCGGTGCCGTAGCGGAACTGCACAAAGCTCGGGGCCGAGCCGCTTTTGATGCCATTCACGCCGCCCTTTCCGCGAACCGCGGTTGGAGCACCGCCATTGACATCTAGAACGGCGTGAATGGCCTCGAGCTGCGAGTTGGACACGAGCGCCTGGAGATCGGCGCCGGAAAAGCCGTCTGTGCGCCGGGCAATCTCTTCCCAGGCGTCTTCGGACTCGGCAAGCTCCTCGGAGAGCCGGACCTTTTGAAAAAGGGCTTTGAGAATGTCGAGACGGTCCTCCGCAGCAGGCATGTCACAGAGAAGAGATTTGTCAAGACGACCGGGCCGGAGAAGGGCAGGGTCGATGAGGTCAGGACGAGACGTTGCCGCGAGCACGTACACTCCAGACAAACCTTCGGCACCATCCATTTGCGTGAGCAGCTGGTTAACAACTCTGTCTGTAACACCCGTCGAGTCGTGACCACGCTTGGGGGCAATCGAGTCGAACTCGTCAAAGAATAACACACAAGGTCTCGCTGCCTGGGCACGGTCAAAGAGGTCGCGCACGCTCTTCTCCGAAGCGCCAATGTACTTGTTGAGAATTTCTGGCCCCTTTACACTGATAAAATTGAGGCCGCATTCACCGGCCACAGCACTGGCAAGCAGCGTCTTACCGCAACCGGGGAACCCGTAGAGAAGAAGGCCAGATCGAAGGCGCAAAGGGCATTGCGAAAATATGGGTGCGTATTTCGTCGGGTATTGCAGTGTCTCCAGTAGAACCTTTCGTGTCTCCTGCAGACCACCAATGGATTTAAATGTGGTTGTCGAGCTTTGCAGTGAAACGTTTCGCAGAGAGGCGGGTGTGAAACCCTTCAGAGCCTTGTCAAAGTCGACGCGGCTGAGATGAATAGAACTTCCTGAGGTATCATTCGGAGATTCACTCAAAGCTCGGATGATGGCCTCATTTCTAGCACGAGAGATGACGACTGTTAGATCCCCCGGCATGTAACCGTCTGTCTGGCCTGCAATGTCGAGGAAATCGAGGTCCGAGTCGAGGATGAATCCGCTGTTGGTAGAATTTGAGACAGGGGCCGCTGGCTGATCTGCTCCGTGCAGCCAGTCTCCATTCTCCTCAATGTTGCTACCGTCGGCCGTTGTCGGTCTGCTATTGCTAAAGTTGTCTGTATCGTCGATTGCCATAGCGTTTTGCTTTGCAATAGTCTCCATGACCCTCCTGCGAGCTTCCTTGTCCGGCGCCTTCAGCTCCACAATCTCTCGCACAACGTGGCCACTTACAACCACGTTGTTGAGCGAGTCTTTGCCTTCGGCCGTGGCCAGAAGAACAATGTTGCTATCGCGTGTGCAGTATTGCCGCACTATCGATCGTATTGCCTCGCTGACTTGGCGACTGCGTCCATTATCGTTGCCGACCTGGAGTTCCGTCTCGACAGGGCACAGCTTGTCAAGATCGTCCAAAACGACAATGCCTTTGCCCCCCAATCGAGACCCCCACCTGGCAGACATGAATAGGCGCTCAAGAGTCTCACGAATGGTCGATATTCTCGTCTCGTCCGTCACAAGTTTTCGGCAGGAAAAGTAGATTGTATAGAAGAGGGTATCTTTGCGTAGCTTCTCGGCCATGTATTTCGCCACAGCGGTTTTGCCAGAGCCCATTGTTCCGGTCAGCAGGACGGAAGACAGATGTGATAGATGCGATTCCAAGTTGGTGAGCAGATTGTCGATTCCGACAAGGGTAGAATCATGCCTGGGTTGAAGCTCGAACTCATCGGACTCTAGTATCCAGAAAGGACGGGGTCCCGGAGGCTGGAACTCGACTTGCAGCTTGTGATCTATGCCAGCAAGCCACTGGGTTGAATCCTTCATCTGCTCATGGTCCGGGCCGTATTCGAATCGAATAATGCCACCTTCCCAACCCTGTGGCGCGTCAAGACCCTCATACAAACCAACGACGAGGCCGTCCGTTATAGGGCCTTGCAGCAGACCTGGCTTCTCCTTTGAGCCGGCGTAGATGTGTCTGAAACGCTTTGCCGACTCTTCCTTTTCAGCCTTTGTTTCACTGCCAAAGCGCAAGCCCTCGGTTGCTTTTGCGCTGGCAGCGAAGGGCAGGACCTTGACGACTTGGACGGCATTGCGTCCCAGCTGCTGTGGCGCAGCCTGCAGTTTAATAACACCACCGACAATCCCAGTGCATCCGAGTGCAGCACAGAGAGGTGCTGAAAGCGCCGCGGCTTGTCCGTTGGGAGGGTCATCCCAGGGCAAAAGGCGCGCAATGACTTTTGACGACGCGGGTGTCTGAGCTTGCGCGGTTTCGCCTTCGGGTTGGGGTTTTTGTAGGCCAGCAGGACGGATGACATCGATAACGGCGAAGTTGATTCCGCGGAATTCGTTAGTGAAGAGGTGGTCGCGATCGACCCAGACTACGAGGTCTTGGGTTGGGGCAGAGACGTCAAACCATTCCTTGCAGTATGATCTATCGATCGCACGAAGAAACATTGTCGGCTTTGGCTCCTCTCTTGCGCCCTTTCTCCGAACGGTGCTCGTGGCACTGCGCCTCGATCGCGAGGTGCTAGCGACACTTCGGTGGTCGCCGCTGCTCTGAGATGGCTTGGCCCGGGTCTTGGGCGCCACAATTACTTCTGCATTAGGGGACAACTTTGCAAACGGCGCGTTTGCCGCAGGCGCGGGATCGAGTGAGATGATTTTAATATTGGCCGTCGATGTTGGAGAGAGGTGGAGTGTGAGGGGATGAGGAGGGACTGGCTTGTCGCTTGCGCCGGTGTACGCTGGATTCGGGAGCGCACGGATCTGTGATTGCAAATTGAGCTCGAGAAATGTCGCATGAAGTTCAATGATCTCCCAGTCTTCAGGAGTCATAGGCTCAATGTTGATGGTGTGCGCAATTGGGGGGTCGACATGAACCATGGCTGTGACTCTCTGGCCGTCGCTGAGACCGAGAGTATGGGCCAGCGTCGCGTCAATTTCGACAAGTGGAAGATCTTGATCGCGCGATGAGGTTCGCCCGCTATCGCGACTGGAAGGAGCTGCAGTTCGTCTTTTGCTCGGCATGCCCGTCCAGCCGACAAAGACCGATCGATCATGCGTGCCGGACGACGACTGCGTTCCCGGTACAGGTGCGCGGAAGGTGAGCTCGACGACGACATTTTGGGCAGGCTGTAGCACCGACAAGTTAGTCAAGGTCACCGCAGCGTTATGGCTTCCTGCGAAAGCCAGACGTACCGTATTGACATTGACGAGCAGCGACACCAGGGTGGAGGGAAGGTTGACCAAGCAGTTCTTTAGATGAACAATTGAGAGCTCGGCATTGACCGACTGCGCATTCTTTCTTGGAGCCATATTGTGAAGGATACAGCTGTGCACTGCAGCATACTTCGGCTCGAATTCGGCTTGCGCAGGAGCTGTGCGAGTGCAGGACTGGAGCTTTGCGTTTGAAGGCCTTCCCCAGATTCGACTTCCGGGCAGTGGCCGAGGTAAACGGCACGTGCAGTGGGTCTGCCGTCTTCGCTTGGCTGACTGACTCTCGTACGCTCCCGGCCGCTACAGCTGTGCCACAAGTGGCGCAAATAGTTTAATGGATTTCGTGGCGCACCAACGCGAGACCGCGCCGCAACGCGTCCAGAACGCGCTGGCAAGCTGGCGACTGGCGGCTGGCGGCTGGCAATCCTCCCTGGCGTTCCCTCTCCCAGCCCCCACCAAAATCCTCGCTCGAGTTGTGCATTAATCTGTATAACCCTGGGCAGCCTCCGGTTTCCGCATTCACAAAGCTGCTTCACATCAATCTTTCCATAGCTGCAGCGACGGAATCGCTTGCTGAGATTGCGCATCACAATCGCCCATCATGGCGCTCCGCGAATACAAGTCCATCGTCAACTATGAGACGCATCAAAGTAAGTTTTGCGCTGCTGCTTCTGGCATGCGCCCGCGCGCCCTGCTAACGGCTTTCGAGGTGCCTTTGAGGTTTTCCTCCAGGATTTCAAGACATCCCCCGAGCACACAATCACCACTGCCATGGGAAGCGTCACCATCGATGAGGATGACTTGAGCGACGAGTACGACTTTATGGATGAAGACGACGAAACAGGCGAGCGCCGCCGCCGCGACAAGGATCAACAGCGCACCCCCCACCACAAATACAAGAAGATAATGCAAAAGTTGGCCGATCGCACGCAAGAAGAGATTGTCATTGATCTGGATGATCTAGCTGCCTGGGAAAACGAGACCGGGGATGGGCTGAAGCTCGTCGACTCCATCGAGCTCAACACAAAGCACTACGTCGACATCATGGCCCAAGCTGTGGACAAGGTGATGCCGCCGCCCAGCGTGGATGTCAACTTCAAGGACGACGTCCTCGATGTGCTCATGGCGCGCCGTCAAGCGCGAAACCGGGAGCTGGAGGAGGCGGCTGAGCGCGATCCTACACTCGAGGAGGACAAGTTCCCTGCCGAGCTCACTCGTCGATACACGCTGGTCTTCAAGCCCCGCATCAACGAACCCGACTTTGCCTCCAAGGCTCTCGCAGTGCGTCACGTTCGTGGTGACAATCTGGGCCACCTCATCACCGTCCGCGCCATTGTCACCCGCGTCTCCGATGTCAAGCCCATTGTGCAGGTCAGCGCGTACACTTGCGACCGATGTGGTTGCGAAATCTTCCAGCCCGTCACAGACAAACAGTACGGTCCTCTGATGATGTGTCCGTCAAATGACTGCAAGAGCAACCAGTCCAAGGGACAGCTGAACCCCTCGACGCGAGCCTCCAAGTTCCTCCCCTTCCAGGAGGTCAAGGTCCAGGAAATGGCCGAGCAGGTTCCCATTGGTCAGATTCCTCGCTCTCTCACAATACACTGCTACGGCAGTCTTGTGCGTCGCGTCAACCCCGGCGACGTTGTAGATATTTCCGGCATTTTCCTGCCTACACCCTACACCGGCTTCAAGGCCATGAAGGCTGGTCTCCTGACCGATACCTATCTTGAGGCCCACTACATCCGCCAGCACAAGAAGGCCTACAGCGAGATGATTGTTGACCCTTCATTGGTGCGACGCATTGAAAAGTACCGACAGACTGGCCAGGTCTACGAACTGCTCGCCAAGTCTATTGCGCCCGAAATCTTTGGCCATCTCGATGTCAAGAAGGCACTTCTTCTCCTGCTCATCGGCGGTGTCGGCAAGGAAATGGGCGACGGCATGAAGATTAGAGGAGATCTCAATATCTGCATGATGGGCGATCCTGGTGTGGCCAAGTCTCAGCTTCTCAAGTACATCTCAAAGGTTGCTCCCCGTGGTGTTTATACCTCCGGCCGCGGTAGCAGTGGTGTCGGTCTTACGGCTGCCGTCATGAGAGATCCCGTTACGGATGAAATGGTGCTGGAAGGTGGCGCTCTTGTCCTTGCCGACAACGGTATCTGCTGCATCGATGAATTCGACAAGATGGACGAAAACGACCGTACCGCCATCCACGAAGTCATGGAGCAACAGACCATTTCCATCTCCAAGGCTGGAATCTCGACTACCCTCAACGCACGTACTTCCATCCTCGCCGCAGCTAACCCCATCTACGGACGGTACAACCCGCGCATCTCTCCCGTTGAGAACATCAACCTTCCCGCGGCGCTTCTCTCGCGTTTCGACATCATCTTCCTGCTCCTCGACGTTCCCTCCCGCGAGACGGATGAGCAGCTCGCCAAGCACGTCGCCTTTGTGCACATGAACAACCGCCACCCCGATGTCGGCACCGACAATGTCGTCTTTACGCCGCACGAGGTTCGCTCGTACGTGGCCCAGGCCCGCACCTACCGACCGACTGTGCCCGAGTCTGTGACCGAGTACATGATCCGTACCTATGTCCGCATGCGCGATCAGCAGCAGCGTGCCGAGAAGAAGGGCAAGCAGTTTACCCACACCACCCCGCGTACGCTACTCGGCGTCGTGCGTCTTGCGCAAGCCCTCGCCCGTCTGCGCTTCAGCAACATGGTCACCCAGGACGACGTCGACGAGGCTCTGCGCCTGGTCGAGGCGTCCAAGGACAGCCTCAACGTCGAGCTCGGCTCCGGCCGCCGCGGGCTCAACGCCAGCAGCCGAATCTACAACCTCGTCAAGGCGCTCGCGGACTCGGGCGCCTGCCGCGCCGACGATGCCGAGGACGACGAGCTGGGTATCGAGCTGAGCATGAGAAAGGTCAAGGAGCGTGTCATTGCCAAGGGTTTCACCGAAGACCAGTGGATGAACGCCCTGGAGGAGTACACCACTCTCGACGTAAGTTATCGGGACGCACTCTTACAACCTGGCACTGGATTTGCTAACATGGTCTTTAGGTATGGCAAACAACTGGTAGCGGCACGAGGCTCGTCTTTGTCACTGCCACTGGTGATGATGGCAACGATGACATGGATGATCTCTAGATGAGAGGGCAGAGGAAGAGGAGCAAGGCATGAAAAGGCGCGTCTTTTGGTTCAATCTACTGTTGTGGAAATTTGGCGTTGGGGTCACCATTTCTTTTTCTTTTGAATTTTGTGTTTGGGAGACGTTTGTGTGTTGGATGATCTTCAGGAAGCTACTTTGTGCAGATCTGGGGACACTTGGACTTATAACAATTATGATTCCTTGATAGAGCTCGAGTCCGTTGGCTCGAAACGAAACGATACTGTTATATGTGCACCTTTTCCAAGTACAGTTGTTCACCGAACCCAATTATACGTATCTGAGCTGTAGACACGCAAAAGTAGAAGATGTGGCTTCGTCTTGTGTATAAAACTCTTCAAGCGACGTCATATTGTACAGTTAATCCCCTCTTCCATAGGCCCTCCACTTTCTATCCTCCACATATACACTCGAGTGCTAAATTTACATTTTCAGGTTCTGCAGCACCACGCGCTCCATCTCGCCAATATTGCCGTGGCCGCCGAGCGCCCACTTCTGCGCCACGAGTTCCGCGCTCAGGACGCTGCGGACGAGGCCGCTAGCGCCCCAGTACTCCATGAGCGCGCGCGCCTCTTCCTTGGAGACGCCTTCGAGGCGAAGGACGCGACAGTTTTTGAGGGCGTCGTAGACCTTGTTGTCGTAGCCGCGGAGGTACGGATCTGGGGTGGGGATCTCACGGCCAGCCTGTCCCGCCTCGAGCTGGGCAAGGACGAGGGCCTCGGACGGGTGACGCGCGGGCGTGTTGCTCGCCGAGTCGGCGGCGACGACGGCGCCGCCGTTGGGCATCTTTTTGCTGCCAGAGAGAGCCGCGAAGAAGTGATTGATGAGGGTCAGGTTGTGGGCGTGAACCTTGTTGAAGGAGGGGTCACGGTACGCGCTATCCTTGTTGGCGAACGTGAGCCCATCCATGGCCATGAGGACCGGCGGGCGCCCGGGCAGCATTAGCTCCGACCAGAGAGCCAAGAAGCCAGGCCAGGCAGCGTCGGGCTCGCGGATGTTGGTAATGAGGTCGGCGAGCGAGGAGCCCTCGGGTAGACCACCCGTCAGGGACGATTTTTGTTCAACCTTGAGCTTTTCCAGCGCGGATCTGTTGGCCTTGAGAGTATTTTGCAAGAGGTTGAGAGTGTATGTGGGCTGCGTGAACTGCATCGGCTCTGTGTTCGGGACGGGTACGTAGTCTGTGTGAGCGATGACAAGATCCTGGGCTGTAAAGAACACCACGTTAGAATCGTGTCAAGAAGGGCCGTTTTGGAAGAAAATTAACTGCCCATACCTTCGGGAATATTAATAACCACCCAGTCGTTCTTTAGAGCATGGCTCATGGCCTGCACCAGCGCCGTGCTCTTGCCCGACGCCCGACTGCCTGTGAGGATAATCCTGGCTACTTCTTTACCGGACACGGACTTTTCCATCTGGGAAACCATCTCCACCGTCTCCTTGCGCACCAGAACGTGTGGTGTCCTAAACAGGCCCCAGCTCTGCGTCGGGCGAAAGGCGCCCAGGGTGCGCAGCTGGTCGACGATCTGGTCGGGCAGCTGGACGACGGTGGCAGCGTTTTGCGCGTCGGCCAGAACGCCGACATCAATCGCCTGCAAGCCCTCAACGGCTAGGGCGCTGTTGCTGCTTAAGGTGATCCGTCTGCGAAAGGCCTTGCGCTCGCCGGGGGCGGGCTTTTTGATATTGTCGAGGCCAAGCCTCTTCTTGTTGAACGTCTTCTTGGTCGGTTTGACAATGTCCCGGCGACTCTTGACGGACGGCGGGCCGGCGGCGAGACTACTAGTCGTCGAAAGAGGAGCAATGGCGATGAGGACGGGCTGGAGGCGCGGCGCTCGGGGGAGCGTCGGCCGCAGCATCATGGCCTTGAAGCAGCTGTTGGCGGCCATTGTGGCCAGTTCGGGAACCAGAATAGGGAAACGACAATTGCTCGCGGATTAAACGCTCTGTATTAATAGGAGAAGCGGGTAGTATATCGGTTTCGGGCCCGTGTGCGGGCGGGCTTGCGGTAGGCAGTCGCGTGAGGTTTTGAAGCTGGTAGAAAAACCATCGACAAGCTCTCTCACTGGCCCCAGGATGCCTTGGCCGCTGGACCGCCAGAGCCAGGGGCCTTTCAGCGCTACACGGCTGGTCCGCCACTGACCAGCGACAAGCCCCGGAACATTGGAGCGCCGTAGATCCGACACCAGACCGATAAGAGCCTATCGTAGAAAAAAAAAGTTGCTGGACATTCAAGACACTGGGACAAACAGCCATACAATTCTTTTTGCAAGCACAGTGTGGTTCAGTCTTCCTCAATTATTTTTTCCGACAGACAAGAAGAAAGGAAATCAATTCGACCGATTCGTTTGCCAAAATCACACAACACAATGTCCATCCCAGCCTCGAAACCGAAGCTGCCCGTGGTCGTCGAGAAGCCCACGCCGTACACCTTTGACCTGGGCTACCTCATGGCCGAGGACCCCAACAGCATCACGCTCGACCGCGCCGCGCTCGAGCAGTCCCTCGCCGACGTGGCCCGCGACGGCGCGCAGTCGCTCATCAACCAGCTCCTCACCACCTGCGCCCTGAGCTCGACCAAGGACGGCGTGCTGCTCTCCCTGCCCGCGCCCTCGACGCGGCTGCCCCGCGAGAAGCCCGTGCCCGCCGCCAAGCCGCCCACAAAGTGGGAGCGCTTCGCGGCCAAGAAGGGCATCGCGCCCAAGACGCGCGAGCAGCGCCGCAACCTCGTCTACGACGAGGCCACCGGCGAGTGGACGCGCAAGTGGGGGTACAAGGCCGCCAACAAAAAGGGCGAGGACGAGTGGCTCGTCGAGGTCGACCCTGAGGCCGAGGCCCGGCGCAAGGAGGGCACCAGCATCCGCGGCGACGGCCGCCGCGAGCGCAAGGAGAGGGTCCGCCGCAACGAGCGCAAGATGCGCAAGAATCAGCGCGACGCTGCCGAGGACGCCAAGCTCAAAAAGTAAAGTGCGAGGTGGCGGATCCAGGGCCAGGAGGAAGAGTCGAAGCATTTGGGAGTGGGCAGAGACAGTCTGGCTTTCTCTGTACTATCACGGCGCAGGCGTTTGGGTCTTGTCTATGGCGTTCTTTGGAATTTGCACTTTATTTGCTTGCCGGGATGGGGAAAAGCACGACTATACGGCATCATGCATATGGCTGAGCGTCACCTAGACTCATCCGGATACTTTGACTTTATCAAGAATTGCATCACTTTTCGTTTCGTACAAGCCGTAGCTCAGAGCGCGATGCGCTTTATCAAAGCCTAGCTTCTTCTTCTTTATCGTACAGTTCGAGTGGAGCAACCGTCTCCTAGAGGTCACGCCGAATCACCAGTACATGATTTGACAGACACAAACACAGACTTCCACCACTCCTCCCAAGAATAAAGAACCAATTGAAGACCAAATAAAATATTCACGCTCCACCCTCACTTTCTATGCCAAACATTAATAATAAAACAAAAACGTAGAGCCATTGAGGTTTTTCCTTCCCAGTGCATCGGATATTCAACGCCGGTGCTTGGCACAGGACTGCGCGGGGCAGGCCGACCAGAGCAAACGAATAAGGAACAAAGTTAAAAGCAACCGAGAGTCGAACTTAAGGAAACAAATAGTGCGCAAGTTGCATCGGAAATAGAGTATAAACGCGATGTGGGGTATACCAAACGGCGAACGGTAGAGCTGGCTGGGCGCTGAAGCCTCAAAGGCAAGAGTGAATGCCCTTGGTCCTTACCAGTATGTCTGGAGACGAAGCACGTTTCCAAATTGATATTGCTATTGCTGAAAAATTGAACCGAGAAAAGAACTTCAATCACGTCGTAGAGACGACGTGCATGGTGGGAGACGTCAAGTCGTAATTTTTACCATGTTGTGCGATGTCGAGTGCTGCGGCACATGCTCAGAATCCCAACGGGGACAATGGCTTGATTGGAGACAATGGCCGCATGTCAGCCGTCTTGGGCCGTGTTTCGTGGCCACCATCTCTTTCGCCTGTCGGATCGGATTCGTTGGAAGGTCCGCCGATGGTAGCGGCAGCATCGTGGAACTCGTCCTTGCCGTCCTGATTGCTATCGGACGGGGAAACAGTGCGCGGCTCCGCGGCATTGCTGGTCACCGGCGCCGCCTCGGCGAGACCTCTGGGTGGCGGCTGGTCAAATAGCTTGTACTCTTCTTCGATAAATTTAGCCTCGTTCTTGCATCCCATCCAGCAGTTTCTCCAGTCGCAGACCAGAAACTTGAAGCAGAAGGCGTCAATCTTCATGCAAGGCTGGAAGCAGATGCACAAGTTGCGAAAGTCCATCTTGTTCTTATCCGAGTGGGCAAGCAAAAGGCTGAGGTGGCAGGTAATGGCGAAGAGCAGATAGTAGTTGAAGGGCGACAGATTTGCGAGTTCGTCGATGAGCAGCTGCGGGACCTCTTCCGAGCCAGCGCATTCTCTTGCAATACGGTCCTGCGATTCTTTGGGAAACAGCTCATCTGGCAGCTCTCGTAACCACGCCTTTAGCATCGAGCCAACAATATTGATATCGTATAGATCGTCAACTTCGAACAGATTGACATCGTATTCTAAAGCAGACTGGTTAGCACTGCAGAAGTGTCTGGACATTCGGGGACATCAGCATACGTTCGTCGAAACGGCGCTGCCATTTCTTAATCTGCGGACCACTACCTGGTACGCGATAAAGTCCCTCGACATCGCAACCTTTGTAGTTCAGGTAGTCAATGGCGCGCCAGGGGAAGGCAGGCATCCAGAATTCCGTCTTGTCACGCGAGTGCTCGAGTCGTTTGGAGATGCGAGTAAGCCGCGTCTGTTCAATCAAAGGAAGGTTGAGGACTTTCAACGCATAATGTTCATCATCAATTACCGGTTCCCTTTCTGTTGTGCTGCCGCTTCTTGTGCTCTTGCCGAATAAGCCTTTACTGAAGATATCAGCGGCCCGAGAGCCACGCAAGCCGCTCAAGAAATTCGATCCCCCATTCTCCTTGTAAGAAGAAGAGTGCATCTTGTGATTATTATCGCGATCGCGTACGTTTTCGCGGCTAGCATTGCCATTTCTAGCGGGAGCACGGTCTTCCGAGCGGTTTCGGATGCTGGAGTTCATCATTTCCCGGAAAGCGCGGTCCTGAGCTACCGGGGCAGTCCGTAGAGGTGCAGAACTATCGTAAGCAATGGGTATACTCGGTGTATTCGGAAGAGTAGCAGGCGCTGGCCTGGGACTGGAGCGGTCCTTGTCGCGATTTGATTTGGAGCGTCCCAGAAGGCCAAACGGTTTTGACTTGCGTGGCTTGCCGCTAGGCGTTGAGGCGCTATCGGTATCGCCGGCGGAGGAGAGCGATATTTGTGACTGTGAAGAGAAGGGCAAATTCGGGCGTTGTAGATCGTCGTGTCCGTAGAATGAGCCTGTGTGAGACGAAGCAGCAAAACGCTGGAGGTTAGCAACAAGACCGCAACAGGAAAGGAGGCCGGGCCCGTGGGCGGGCAGCGAGCTGAATGATGCGGCGAGTGGCCCAGAGACCAAGAAGCGGCAGAGAAAATAACATACCTTCGGAATTCTCGGTCGCAAGATGTTCGCCACTTCTCGCGGCAGCGTTATCTTGTTGTTTGTCTGGAAAGGGCTGTATTGCGGGCAACGGTTGGGTGGCGACTCGAGATCCTTTGCTGAAGTGAAAGAAGCCGCTTCGCGAGGCCTTCCTGCCTTCTGATTGGGGCTGCGGTTGTCGGGAGGACGGCTGGGTTGCGCCAGAGAGGAAATCGAGGTTTGTGTGTGAGGAGTGTGGAAGGGGGTAGTCGTCGCGATGCTGGCGGCGGTCGTAGTCTTGGTCGGGAGGCGGGAGAGGTGAGCGTGCGGTGTATGGCCGATTCGTTGGCAGAGAGCGCTGATTGACGGCGGATAGAGAGTCGGTTGAGGGCAAGCCCTGTGTTTGCGCGGTAGCAGATTCGGCGGAAGTAAGTTTGTCGCGGGTGAGGCCGGCACTGGTCGAGTCTGGCAGCATGAGTGGCTGCGGAGTGGGCTTTCGTCCCATGCTTGGTAGAGGAGGCAACGCGCGACGAGGAGGGAGGTGCAGCAGGCAGCACAGGTGTAGCTGCAGCGGCGGCGGCTGCCAGGGGACAACGCTAAAAGATGATCCTCCAAGCCCGGCGAAGGAGGAGAAGGCGCAGCAGCGGCTCTGACTTCATGAGGCGTGTCCAGAAATAGGTAGACCAACAAACGGGCGGGCAGCAGGGTTTCAACAGAGCAGGAGGAGACTGGAGGGGAGCCAGGGAGTGGGCACTGACTGGCGGGCCGTTATGCTGAAAAACCGGCTTGCTTCAAGTTTTTTGGCTGGGCAAAGCAAGCAAGCAACAGTGTGGGCAACGGGCAACGGTCAGGCTGGCGTGGCGGCCAAAATCAACTACCCAGTTCGCTGTAACGGGCGGTGCTTCAGCCAAAACAAGAATGTACCCTGAGCAGCCGCAGCACCAGCGGATTCAGCCGTAAATCCCAAGAGCAAAAACAACAAGTTGAAATTAGATACAAAACTAGCATGTCACGATACGTATCGGGCAAGAGATTCAAGATTGCAAACTGCACATGCTGAATTGGCCAGAATTCCAGGGACTTCACAAACCAGCACATGTCAGCAGGTACCTGTTAGGGACATACATGATCCAGGGGTCAGCAGAACAAGATTAGTGGGAGCCCAGGCCCAGGGGTAACTACAGGGATCGCTCCAGAGAGAGCTGGGATCCTGATTACGCAGGAGTCGTAATCTGTATTTACAGCGGATCTCAGGGCAATCTAGCGCCAGCGCTTCCACTTTACAGGTACCTTGCTTGCTTGCCAGCTTGCCACACGGAGTGTTACGAGCTGTATTTGGGGTGTGAAATTCGGGTATTTGCTGGTAGGCTTGGCGATGTGAGCACCTCCACAATCAAGAAACCTCCCCCGTACTTTTCTCTCCCAAGGGTTAGGTACTGTCTGTGACGCCCACGAACCCAACTTAGCTGCGCAACAATCACTGCAGCATCTGTCTGGCCTGGTTTGGCAGGTACCTGAAACAGCTATGGCGCGACCTGCTTCGTCAAGGCAGCCTTGTACCCAGGTACCTATACCTAGGTAGGTAGTAGGTACCTTAGTAGGGCTACCTATGTACCAGTACTAGCAGCGGCCGGCTCAGCGCTCTCCGGTCTGTGCAAAGGATTCCAGGATCCAGGATCTACCTGTTGCTACCAGTACATGCTGGACTATAATTAGCCCGCCGATACTGTCCGTGTATTATAAAAGACCAGATATAACTGCAGTCCATGCAAGTCATCATTCCACAGCCACACGACAACCAATGTGCGTTTTACAGGTACAGTGATACTACAGCAATACAACTAGGACGCAGGCCTCCATAGATGGCTTTAAGCAAAAGGAAATACCAGCACCGCCCCGCCAGGGTTCGTCCTCACACGTGTAAACGTACTCTAGACATGCGTGGCTAGAGATTCCAGACAACCTGCCTTTTCAAGGAATTGTCAATATTACACTGTCGGTGCAAAGTCCCGCGGTTCGTGCAATCCGCGTAGCATCATGAGTAACACGCGACAGCCGACACATCTCCTTGCAACAAGCAATCCCTTGCTGGCTTGGTGGAGCTCGCCCAGCCGAAGACGACGGCCACCCAGGTACCTACGAATCCAGGCTCCGACGCATTAGAATCCATTCCCTAGCCAGGCCAACGTTTGGCCGTTGAGAAGCTCCAATCAATTGCCCTTGTCTTGCTTTCCCCCCACGTAGACTACTTGAAATATGCCCCATCCGGGAGAATGTTTCAGTGAATCGATGTTTAACGCACGCGTGCCGCGGCGTGCCATCCCATCTTCTATTACATAAGGGCGAGTCATGCATCCACATGTTTCTGGTCCGCCTGGAACTGTTGCACCACCATATTCCCATACCATCCATCCAGCAGCATGTCTCAGAATACCGAGGTTGTCGAGCCTCCGATTCTAGCCACCGATGCCCACGTCCGTTATATCCAGAGCCTTGACTCCAAAACCGACGAGATCGACTACTGGCTCACCGAGCACCTGCGTTTGAATGGCGTCTACTGGGGGCTCAACGCCCTGCATCTCTTGCGTCGTCCCGATGCGCTACCCCGCCAAGAAACCATAGACTTTATCCTCTCCTGTCAGCATGAAAGCGGCGGTTTTGGTGCTGCGCCAGGGCACGATGCGCATATGCTCTCTACCGTAAGCGCCGTCCAGGTCTTGACCATGGTGGACGGCCTGGATGATCTTGATGCACGAGGCAAGGGCCAGGGCAAAGCGCAAGTAGGGAAATGTAAGTCAATCGGCATGCGTAGACCGCAAACGTTGTATCGGCCCAGATGAGTTGACATTGCGTGTAGTCGTGGCCGACTTGCAAAATCGCGAAACTGGCAGCTTCTTTGGCGACGAGTGGGGCGAGGAAGATACACGATTCCTCTACGGAGCCATGAACGCTTTGTCTTTGCTCAGACTACTGCACCTCATAGATGTCAAAAAGGCCGTCGAGTTTATCGCGAGTTGCGCCAACTTTGATGGTGGCTTTGGTGCCAAGCCTGGCGCAGAATCACACTCGGCGCAGATCTTCACATGCCTCGGCGCGCTCTCCATCGCCAACCGTCTTGATCTTGTTGACAAAGAGAAGCTCGGCCGCTGGCTCAGCGAGAGGCAACTCCCCGGCGGTGGGCTGAATGGGCGGCCAGAGAAGACGGAAGACGTGTGCTACAGCTGGTGGGTGTTGTCTAGTCTCGCCATGATTGACCGCACACATTGGATCGACCGGGATGGGCTTATCAAATTCATCCTGAGCACACAAGATCTCAAGAATGGCGGCTTCTCTGATTCTCGTGGAAACATGACGGATGTTTTTCATACATGTTTTGGACTGGCTGGCCTGAGTCTCATGGGATACCCCGACCTTGAGCCAGTAGACCCTCGATACTGCATGCCCAAGAAGATTACCGAGAAGGCTTTGAGTCAATAAGTATGAATGGAACCAGAGAACAATAAAATACAATGATTATGCAAGTGCCATGCATCCAAATCACTGTCCATGTCTGACCCTGCAGTTACAAACGGCCACACTGGCGGCCAGCTGTCATCCATTGCCGCGCCAGGTCTACAGCCAACGCCGGGCCGGCAGAGTTGACGAGGCACCCAACTGAGCTGCGTTTGCTCGGAAACACCTGCACCCGAGCTGCCATGACCTTCTTGAATGTGTACTGACTGGATGACTCAACCTACCTTATTCTCCGAGGAGGCGTATCGTGCCGCCATAACTTCCTTTTTGCATCAGTACACTCTGGCATGCCACCGCCTCTGCCTGCAGATACGCACGCCACCGGGATGCAAAAGCTGGCGCTGGTCGAGCCGTGGCGCGTATTCGGCGCTCGGTCAGCCTCAATCGCCATGTCGTTTACCCCCACCAAACGTCTGCGGACCTTTCGATTGGAGCAAAGACAAGCGAGATGGGCCGAGATGCACGCTACTCATGGGTACCAAGGAATGCATTGGGAGGCAGGTACTTGCCATGCTCTTTGATGCCTCTTCCTGCAACAATGAAAGGCCGGTAGTCTTACAAAGTCGCTTGAGGTACCCCAGAGGATCTTGCGTCCTGTCTGCTCCCGTGCGTGCTGGCTACCAAGCTTGACCTTCCAGAATACTTCCGCATTTGGTATAAGCGAACCGATGCACCTTCGCTTCTTCTTTTTACTTTTCCTCAAGCCTCCTTCCTACCAGCTTACTACCAAGTGATGCAATCGGTAGTAGAGGAAACCTTCTCCCGTAAGCCAGCCCTCGTCTCATCTACTTCCTCCCATGCTCCATAGAATCGCTCGCAGAACTCTCCTGCAATTTCATGCGGCTCCGACATCACAGTTGCTCTATTCCTGCCTTGACACCCACATTGCTTGCTTCTTGCTATCAGCCCGGGATTCTGCCGTTCGTTGGTAGATGCTCACCTGGCACTCTGTATGCATCAGGCGCCTTATCAGTACCAATGGCTAACATACGGTTGAGCAGGCCATGGACGGATACAACGGCGTCGGGGCAATCAGAAATATACCTCTGATATGCACCGTCTGTCCAGAGTCCCCCAGGTTCTCGGATGTTTCCCATTTGCTCACACACATTGCGTCGAAAGGCCATTTGCACCACGAAACACAGACAAAGCTCAGAGCCCATCAAGATTTGGTTGCGGCAGTTAGTTTGCAACAATATGAGCAGTGGTATGCTCAAAATGGAATCGAAGCTCTTCTTGTTGAACGCCTGAGAGCGAAGCAGCTCAAAGAAGCCATGAAGAACCGCATGCATCGTACAAATACCCTGAGCAGGCCTGCAAATCCGACTACCCGGGTAAGCTGATTGGCCTGGGGCACTAAACGTCTTCTAACTCTGTTGCCAGACCAGAAAGCGGCCCAGGAGGACCGCCAACAACTCCAGCGAGTACGCTGCCCACGACTTCTCAGAGGCTATTCCGATATACCCTGGCTTGTTTTCCGAGACAAACGAGGCGGAAATGCCAGAGGAGCTACTACATAATAATGATATAATGTCACTCAAGGGCCAGATATGGCCAGGCATGGGCAAAATGGATTTGGCCAACGAAGATATGAAGCGCACCAGGAACCAGCGGAAGCCGAAATCCGCAATTGACAAGATGCGTCGAACGTCCGAAGGTATCGAACCCACGCAGGTGGTTATGACCTCAGATTTGCAAGTCGAACGGGTCAAGGGCGTATATGACAGCTCTTCTCCAATACCTGGCCAGGAAGAAGCAGTGAGCCGAGATAATCACCGTCACAGCGTTTTGTGCTAATAGATGCAGACACCACCACCCACAAAGAAACTCGCCAAAGCAAGAAGAAAGCGAGAGCCTCTCGCGGATCTTTCAACAAATATGCCAGTCGGACGCCTGCATCAGGTGAATGCGAGTTTATTCACGAGGGCGGCCGGTCAGCCGAGAACGCAGCCTCATTCATTGAAGTCACCATATACGACCCATTTCCCCCTAAGACAACCCGTAAAACCACAAAGCATCTTTCAAGATGACCAGAGTCCGCTGCGTTTGTCAACCCATATGCCGATGGATTTTATGTACTAATAGACAATAGATGTCTATAATGACCGAAACATGACCACCCCTTCGGTACCGCAAAACTCTAGGTTAGTGCACGGCACAATGTTTTGACGATTGAAGACTGACCGCGCAGGGAATTACATTATGACCATCACGGAATGCCCTCAGTGAATCCCATATCCCAGTCAGCATCAACATTGGCTACGCGCATGGCGACTTCCAAAGACGCATTCTCCTACGGCCAAGACAGCCCGTCCGGACTACCAGATTTAAAGCACTACAACTTTTCGTCCGGTATTACTACCATGCAAAACTGTATTTCGAGCAAGCATCGTCTAATTAACTTTGCAGATCTCTCTCATCAACCTGACACTCCACATTCCCTCAATCTCAATGCGTTCGGTGGTGCATCACGCTATGCGCTGGCGATGAACTCTCATTTCTCCGCATACGACCGTGGCCAAAGCCACGATAGCCATCCCATTACACCAAAACAAGAAGATTATTTCTCCCTTGGATCCCTTGGAGGGCAAACATCGCTACTCAATTCAAGCCCCAACTTTTTGAGCGTATCGGAAAGCAATCCATTATTGAGCCAAGATCGTCCATTCTTCAAAAGCTATTTAGAGTCTCCAGGCAGCAAACGGCATGTGCTAGCAAATTCATATTCCGGGTTCAAACCAATCAACTACCGCCCAGACATTACCGAGTCGACTGAGAATGTAGATTCGCAAGACACTCCGGCAGGTGACATCAAAGTCGAGTCACAACTTTGCGACATTGTACACCCGAGCTTACACAATGACAACGACGAACCGAGTTTCGATACTGATGGCACTTGGGCAGCTGGCACTATACTCGGAGATTTGCCCACGGATCTGGGTCGTGAGGGCTCCGCTGTGCAATAAGCTATGCGAAGACCATGCCGCTGCGTTGGCAGAGCGTTCGTGGAAGATTTTATTTTATGGGCTTCCAGCATCTGAGTATCATCCATTTTCACATGTGCGAAGAAGAAGCATACTTGGTGTTTGAGGAGTATTATTTGGTATGGAGGCTATCTTTATCCTAGTCATGTTCCCTCATAATGTGTATACAATGGCAATACAATAATGCACTAAAAACATTACAGCTGGTCTATGCTAGCAATTAGATTGTCGAGTTGATCGGGGCTGTCGCTGATGACGTCGCCTAGCATGCGACATGCACCCTTGAGGCGTCGCGTGCGCATTTCGCTCTCCATGACATTCGACCTCTCGGCCGCCACGTCAATGACTTTTTTGGGGATGTGCGCCAGTCGGGCTACATTGAGTCCGTATGATCGGTGCGCCACGCCTTCCCCAACTTCGTACAGAAAAGTAATCTCCTCCTCCCCCTCCAGGCCCTTGTCGGCCTTGAACTTCATGTGTACATTGGTCAGTCCCTCGAGGCCATCCGCGACGCGCGCCAGATTCTGGTAGTGCGTGATGAAGAGCGTCAGACAGCGCGTCTCCGTCACTACATGATGCAGGACGGCCTGGGCAATGGCGGCGCCGTCGTGGGTGCTGGTACCGCGGCCGAGCTCGTCGAGGATGACGAGGCTGCGGGGCGTGGCGGAGCGGAGGATGCGTGCCGTCTCGGAGACCTCGACCATGAAGGTGGACTCGTTGGCAAAGAGGTTGTCGCGGGCGCCTGTGCGGGTGTGGATGGCGTCGCAGAGGGTCATGCAGAGGGCGTCGGCGGGGACAAAGGAGCCGACCTGGGCGAGCAGGACGATGAGGGAGAGGGCGCGCACAAAGGACGACTTGCCGCCCATGTTGGGGCCCGTGATGAGATGCGCGAGGGGTGTGGGGTGCGCGAGCGTCGCGGAAAAGGGAATGTAGCCGCCGGCGAGGGTCTGCTCGGCAATGGGGTGGCGGCCTTGGGTGATGCTGATGGTGGGGGGCGCGGAGGAGGGGAGGAGCTGCGGACGGGTGTAGCCCGGCTGCGCGGCAACCTTGGCGAGGGAGAGTAGGCCGTCAAGCGTGGCGAGGGCGGAGACAGCGTCGCGGAGAGGCTGATACTCGGCGGCAATGGAGGCGAGGAGGGCCTTGAAGGCGGCGTCGCAGGCGGCGGCAAGGGCCTCGCGGTGCTGGTCGCGCTCGGCGATGAGCTGGATGACGTCGGGCGTGTGGAAGCGTGAGACCTTTTTGGTGCCAGATATCTTGGCCCACGACGCGGGCACGTTTTTGATGTCGGTGTTGGGGACCTCGATGAGGAACTCGATCCCAGCGACAGTGACGTAGTCGACGGGCTTCTTGCGCCGCAACTTGTCGGCGGCCGCGGTGCGGTGTTCGTCGAGCTGGTGCTCGACGTGGGCGATGCCCATTTGGTGGTCCTGCATGTCGTCGGTCTGGTGATCGTCGCGGAAGAACTCGTACTTGTCGTCCTTGCGTGCGGCGTCGAGATTGATGCGCTCGAGGTAGGAGACGACAAGTCCGAGGATCTGCGGGAGGGCGAGGACGGCATCAACGAGGAGGGGCGCGTCAAAGGCCACGTCCTCGGCGGCCTTGATGCGGACGTAGTGACTCGAGACTTGCTGCAGGGCCTGCAGGACGGAGAGGAGCTCCGGCCGCGTGCACTTGCCATAGTAGATGCGGATGAGGCTGCGCTCGAGATCCGTTCGCGTCTTGGACAGAAGATGCTCCAGACCGTCGACGGGTGCGGTGGACTGCTTGTCGTGGAGCTCTTGTACGGCAGTTAGGCGCTCTTCGAGGTGCTGCTGGTTAAGGAGTGGCCGCCCAATCCACTTGCGCAGCAGGCGGCGGCCGAAGCGTGTGCGTGTCTTGTCAATGGCCCAGAAGAGGCTGCCGCGCTCGGCGTGATCAGTCGAGTTGCGGTACACTTCGAGGGACTCGAGCGTAGTGCCGTTGACGAGCATGTGGGAGCGCGTGCTGAAGCTCTCAAAGTATTTTGTGAGGTCAAAGATGTGCTCGAGACCGTACTCGGTCAAGTGTGTAATCATGGCGGAGAGGCAGACTGTAACTGGCTCTGAAAGCTGGAGCACCTTTTCCAGTAACGAAGAAGATTGTTCATTCTGGGAAGATGTGGCTTCCTTGAGCTTTTCGGCATAAAATTGGCTTACATGGGAGGCGGCTTCCGCGGCCATGGTCTGCGATCGGGGAACCCGCTCGACGCGGCTGCGATCGCCAAAGACGTTGGTACTGCTGCCAGCGAGATGCTGGATTAGCTTGTCAGTAGCCTTGGTGAGTTCGCCAACAATGACAAACTCGCACGGCGAGATGTGTAGCAGTCGCGTCTCGATCTCACTGCGCATGAAGCCGTCTTCAAACGTGTCGTATATGATGTCACCCGTGGCAGGTTGCACGGCGAGAACGCCAACGTCGACCTTTTCGTCGGTCCCTGAACCTTTGGCTTTGGACTCCGTGATGCAAAGAAGGTAGCCGCCCGAGGTCGATGCGTTGCCACCTTTGGTGGACTGCTCCAAGTCGCCAGTCTCGTCAATGTAGGTTCCTTTGGTGTATAAATTGGTGAGCTTGCGGGTAAACGGCGCGTTTCGGTTATCGCCGACTTTTTTCAGTGCTGCTGTTTCGACCTGGCGGACGACGCCGACTTTGTGGCCCGCGGCGACTAGGCGACGAGCGTGGACGGGAAGTCGATGGACGGGTATGCTGGCGGAGGCGAATCGGTCGAGGTGGGCTTCCGATGGGTCTATGGCGAGGAATTGTTAGCCGGCAACTTGAACATACAGGAGCTATCCCGACTCACGCTCATCATAACGCATTTTCCCGGGAATACAGACAATGCTGAGCTCCTTGGCGGCAATGCGTGCGTCGTCGCCGAAGAAGCGGAACTTGTAGCCGACTTCGACGATGAGGACTGTATCCAAGTGCTTGCGCTTAATTCCGAGAAACTGAAGCTCCATTGGCGTGAGCTTGCCTGTTTTGGAGCCCTTCTTTCTGGACTTGGACTTGGACGCGGAAGCCTCGTCCTCGTCTCCTTCGCCTTCACCATCCTCGTTTTCTTCCGCTGCATCGTCTTGCGCGAACCGTGATCTCCAGTTCAGGGCGTCAGGATGGCCAAGCTTCTTGATAAACTTTTTGTGCAGTTCAGCGTGCTTCTTCTTTGTCGCCTCATCCTCAGAATCGATATCAGCTTCCGTCTGGCCTGTGCTCGCCGGCGCGGTGCTGTACGAGTAGCGTTGCGTGCGCGCGGAGGCCGGCGTTTGCACGGCGGGAAGAGCATTGCCATTGTCGTCGGGGACGACCGATGTCTTGGCCTTTTTGGATTCTCGGTCTAGCCCATGGTTTTCCTTGTCGGCAAACTCGTCAATGGATCGCTTGCGCTCCGACGGGGCCGTCACCGGTGCAGCACTCCGAGGCGGCTTGCTGGGAGTCGGGGACTGGGTCGAGGTGGTCTGCTTGGGGCTCGAGGCTGCCTTTGGCGTAAAGAACGAAGTCAACGACTGCTGTTTCTTTCCAACCGGAGTGGAAGTGGGAGGCATCGGGGGCGAGCTATGGCGGCATTGGTCGCTGAATCTCAAGGGGCGATTGCAAAAGCTGGCGGAGAACCAAGATGCTGAACCGTCGCTAGGTTATTGGAGCACGCGTAGCATACAATAGTTTGACTGGCCAGACGCGTTGAGAGGTTCCACTTTTGACCGTAAAGTGGCGTTACTACCTAGTGTTCAAGTGACGAAATGGTGGAAATGGCTGCACCTGTTCTTCTTATAAAGAGCAAAGGAAAAGATTACGTGGTATTGTGGTATTTTGGAAAATCTGTTCTGGTATTGAGTGCCATCTGCTCATTGGCTGGATACTACAGTCGACGGAAATCGACCATCGACGTTAGGTCAGTTACTTACCAGGTTGACAAGGCAGAAAGAAACCACGAGCAAACAAAGAAGCACCATTTTTTCCCCCCAAGACAGATGTTTCACTCAAGGAATACACTTTTGAGTTTTCTTCGATTCTTTTCTGTTTTTTTTTCTTGTTGGATATATGAAGCAATTGCTGCAACTTCCCTATTCGATGTGCTGACGTCCTTAGCAGACTTGGCCGTCAAAGGCCACTGATAGGATTCCAGACAAACGATTCGCACATTTCAGGTCAAAAGCTGTTTGAGCTATCCAGAGTAGGCAAGAGAAAATTGTGTTGCGTACATCGTATGTGGGTTTAAGTGAAAACCCGTACATAGACACTCTTGTTGCTAGTGGTGGTGGCGGTAGAGTGGTGGTGGCGGTAGAGTGGTGGTGGCGGTATTGTGGTGGTCGTGGTGGTGCTGCTGCTTCTACTGCTGTCGTTGTCGCGCTGCTGCTGCTGTTGGTGATGGCGTCGGTGGTGGTGGCAGTGGTCCTGATGAATGCCGCAGCTCGAGAAAAGGGGTAGAACATGTAGATGGAGAAAACTCCGGAGACTCGGGAATTTCTTCTTTTCTATCCTGGTTATCCATGGGCTGCCCTACCTTCTGTCATCCGTTTGTTAGTAGTCGGCCGGCAGTCATTGAAACGGCAGTCGGGCCTATGGCCAACGGCAACGCAGTGCAAACAAACGACAAACGGTCCAACGGATAACCCGCGAGTGTATTGGTGGCATGGCAGCACCTGTCGTGCCAGTGTCGGGTCCTAGCCCAAAACTCACCCTACCAGCTTGTACTCTACGCATCTCTGTTTACTACTTGATGCGCATACTTGTCCATGCCACGAACGAGAAGCTAACGACATCTCGCTCTTGGCTGAAGAACCACCGAAGACTGGAGCTGGCTTGGCACCAAAAGATGGGCGCTTGCAGCTCGTCCAGTCACAAGCCCAGGCGTGAAAGCTGGGCGCTTACACGCTGGGTCATTTTGGGGCATCGGCCAATGAGTGACGAGCAGCCTCCGGGGCTTGGGGAACCGGCGATGAGAAGGAGTGCCGGAGGCCCACCAGGAGGCACTGGCAGACACTAAATATCTCTCTCTCCGGGTGCCGGAACTCAGTTGCAGCAATGTGCAGCGGTCAATTTAGTGGTTGAGCAATGGCTCTTTGGTGGGCTTTGGGCCCTTAGTTGCCGCCCGCGTTCACCCCACAGACCCCTGCCCCGAGATGTTACTGGTGTGAGCCGTGAGGGGTTCGCCATCTGCAGACGGAGAGGACATGGCACCGGCATTGGGCTTTCAACAGCTACTGACCCTACGACGAATGGAAGAATCCCGTCACTGAATTGTGCTGCAGCCCTCAATTTCACCCCTTAGCTTGCCCTGGTCTTGTCCAAGCCCCAATGCTACCTCGCCCCAGGTCGAGCTCCTCGGCTGGACCAGCTGTCCAGAGGTCCAATTACCTGCGGCCTCCATACGTAAACCCGTCAGGCCTCCTCCTGCCTCAACTCTGTCCCCTTCCCCTCTGCACCGTCTTCTTCTCGTACAGCTTCCGTCTGCCCTTGCCCGAGCCGTGCTCCTCTTCTTTCAAATCTGCGATAGTGATATTGCGAATACTTTATACCTCTTTCTTGTTCGCAAGCAGCTCAGATACCCCCAGATCCTAGCGCGCCAGGCGGCCTGTTCTGCGACCCGTTGGAGACACCCCGCCACAAACGGCAGCTCCAAGCAAGCCTGTGTCACTACGAAGAGGCATCCGGCTGTGCGACTCTACTCTGAGATTTTACCTCTTTGCCAGATATTTCATCCTGCCATTTGTCCAGAGCCGCATATTCATCAAGGACACCAAGTAGATTGCATTGCGCTGTGCGCTGCCCGCTACTGCTTGCCCTAGCCTTACATTGCACAGGCTCGGAAGCAAAATCAACGGCGAAAACGATGGAGACTGCTAGCCGTGGCATTCCTGACCAGGAAATGTTCCTGAGCAGGCCTGCTCCTGAAGACGGGGGCGACAGTCCGACCGTCGAGCCTCTGCGCATCTTTAAACCCACCAGCCCTCAACCAAACTCGCGCACCTCGTCTTCCTCAAACAGCAAGCCTGCCTTTCCTCTACCGCCAGGCGCATCTAGCTCCGCCGCCCCTCTACCATTCCCGGACGACGACGATGTTCATAGACCGAGTCCTGCAAAGCCCTACGGAGCTGCTTACAATAATACCGCGCCTCGTCTAGATACCAGTCCCATCGACAGGCGGCCTGGTCTCGCCGAACGCCGTGGCGCCGCTCCCAAGGTCATTCATTCGCCTTCCAGTCCCGACTCTGACCAAGGCCTGTTTGCCCGACCACTCAAAGAGCAAGCCCGTCCAGCAGCACAGCCTTCGGTCTACTCCAACTATCAGAATAAAAATTACCACCCACCACCTGGAGCCGCCGCTTCATCCCATTCTGCCCCTTCTGGCTCATTGCCACAGCCTGCAGCTGTAAGCCATTTGAAACAGTCTGATCCCGCCGTGAATCGATTTCCATCAACGGCCTCAAACTCGACCACGAAAGCCACCCGGGGCTCCCCTCCACCCCCCGAGACCCCAATTGTCGAACCCGGCGTCATCCCCGGCGGAGGTATTGAGGCTCGATATGCTGCCTCTGGCATTTCTGGCACCGCGACCCTGACAAGCCTTCAAGCTAGCCAGGCGCAGAGCGCTGCAGCTGCCCAGAGACTCGCGCAGTATGGCAATCAAGCGCCTCAGCCCCAGCGGCCCTGGACACCAACAGAGACGCCTGACCAGGCACCTTCAGGTCCTCCTACAGTCTACCAAGGAGCAAATGTCATATCGAGCCCTCAGCCTCAGAGAACACAGACAGCACCTCCTCCACAACCTACTGAGGCTCAGGACGAACAAAGCAATCAACAAGTTCAAGTGAGCGTTTTGGAGCAGGATTTTCAACGTCTCGGTACCAGCTCGCCGCCACCAGCATACTCTAGCGTCAACCCCGGAGGAAACTCGCAATACCCGAATGAAAAGCGCCGACCACAGCAAAATGGTCCTGCTCGCCCAGCAACAGCTGCTCCGCAGCTATCGCAGGCGAACGGTGCAGCTTCGAGTCAAAAGCCATCTGCTTCAAGCTCGTCTGCCGTTGTCGCTGCCGGTCCTGTCAACGGCGCACCGATGCTCTCCCCAGCTCTGCAGCATCCAGGCCATCCTGCTTTTGCGAACGATCCTCGGCCGGAACAGAATATTGTACCTCCGCAAATTGGTCCCGCGCCTGATACCCAGACGATAGGCCCTGGACCAGCCTCGCCACCGCCGCTGCCAGAAGGATGGATTGCCCATCTCGATCAAAACTCCGGCCAATACTATTATATTCATCTTGCAAGCCAGGCTACGCAATGGGAGTTTCCCAAGGGTCCAAACCCGATTCAGTCTGAGCCAACGCCCCTATCCCCAACTGCTTCGACTTACGGAAATCCGCTCATGTCTCCTGTGTTCGGCAAACAAAGTCTTGCTTCGCCGATGTTTCCTCCCCATACGCCGGGCTATGCCGAGAGTATAATGAGCGTGGCTGTTTCCCAAGCCCCCACTGCCGGTTTCACTGGTCCTCCTCCCTCCGCCGGTGTGGATATGTATCGAGTTCAACCTACAAACGGCGTCTACTTTGGGCCTTACCTGCGCTACGTCAACATGGACATCGAAAAGGGCATCTGGTATGGCAGCATACTGATTGTTACAGATTCGCCTCAGCCGCCTACCATTCATATCCATCTCAGCGCCGACTTGTCCCCGAGCCCTAGACAGCTGGAGCCTCGTGCCATCTACACTCACCAAAGATGGAGCTTCTACAAATACGACATTGATCTGCAAATGGGTGAGGGAGGTACTGAAAGATGGACATATGCTGTTACTTCGCATCTTGGATGCACTCGGTACGAATTTGTCGTTGCTGGTCGACACGAAACAGGTTGGAGATTCATTGCCCATTCTGGCAACGATTTTGCAGCCAGTACATCCCAAAATGAACGCGCCAAGCTCGGCGGCGTTGGTTTTATGTGGAAAGACGTTTTGCAGAAGAACGTCGATTGTGGAGGTTTCCACGCCCAGCTGGGTCTGGGAGATCAGATTTACGGAGATCGGTTATGGAAAGAAGTACCGCTCCTGAAGCAGTGGCTCGCCATGAGCGGACGCGATAACAAAAAGAGCACCCAATGGACGGCGCGCCACGAGGAAGATGTCACTCACGCCTACTTTCACTATTATACCAGCCATTTTGATCAGCCATTCTTGCGCGAGGCGTTTGCACAGATCCCCCATGTGTTACAAATCGACGATCACGATATATTTGATGGATATGGGTCATACCCCCAGTACATGCAATCTTCGCCTGTGTTCAAAAATATTGGTCGCATTGCCACTGAGATGTACCTGCTATTCCAGCACCATACAACGGTAGATATTATGAGAAACGTCAGGACGGATCATGATGTCTTTACCATAACTGGAACTGGTTGGCATTTTGTCAAATATCTTGGCCCTGCCATGGCCGTTGTCGGAACCGACTGTCGATCTGAACGAACACAGGCGCGTGTGATGGCCGGACCTACGTATCAAGGCATCTTTCCAAAGGTGGCGACTCTTCCACCCAGCGTTCAGCACGTAGTGTGGATGGTGTCTGTGCCACTCGTCTTTCCTCGACTGGAAGCTGTTGAAAGTATTGCCAATACTGTCGCGGCCGGTAAGAAGGCTGTGAACACAACCTACAACATTCTCGGTAAAGTTACCAGCTCAGTCGCAGGTGTTGTCGGCGGCAAAGAAGTTGTGGCTCAAGGCTTCTCGCAGGTCAAGAAGGCTGTGGGTAAAACTGGACTTATGGGCAATGTGCTCAACCAGTTTGGAGAGCTTGACATTCAAGAAGTCCTCAAGGATATGTGGACTCACGATACCAAGGACCTGGAGCGAACATACTTTATCCGCACACTGCAAGGAATTGCACAGCAAAAGGGCGTGCGCATGACGTTCCTTTCTGGCGGTAAGCTTTATCTCTGTGTGTTACGCCATACCTGAAACTAATTTTGAAATAGATGTCAATTCAGCTGGTGCTGGCCTCGTTCACGATCCTACTCATCCTGGCGACCACAAGACCATGTACCAGATTATCACTTCACCGATCGTGGCGGCGCCTCAAGGGGGCTACGTGTTAAAGCTCTTGCACAACCAGAAGACACTTTACGTGCCGCAAAATGGCCAAAAGTCTACTCACGAGGTATCCGACACCAAAGAAGACATGATGGAGATTTTCCACAACGATGCGAGCGGAAGCGTGCGAGAGCTCAAGAAGCTCATGGGCCGCAGAAACTATGCGGCGTTTGTCGCGTACGACCAAGAGGCCATCATGGCTCAAAATCAGCCGCCCTTTAGCCCCAACCCCAGCATCAACAGCTCGCAGCATGGCCTAAGCAAGCTGAGCCTGGCTGTTGACTTTGTCGTGCAGGGCGACGGACCGTACGCGGCCACGACCAAGTACGGACCGGTCATTATCCCGCATCTTGAATTTGGCAGATAGTACAATGGAGAGGGCATGTGATTCGATAGCACGGACGGTTTTCTTGAGAATCCTTTTTTTTGGAAATGTTTTTGGATTCATGTTGGATATACCTTTGATTGGTGCAGATGCGCTTATGAGATTGAAGCTAACTGGCGAATACGGATCTTTTTTTATATTTTCTTATTATTATGCACCAAGAATTTTTTATGTCTGTCAATGGTTATAGGAGTCACTTTTGAAGTGCACAATGCATATTTTTCGTTACTGCCACAATGTGGCTGCTCCTGTATTTGTATTAAGCTATATAATTTATATCACGTCATATGTTTGTTATTTATTTTCCATCTCGTGCCAGGTTAGGTACTTGTGCCTCATCCGTGCCCGTCTATGTTTTTCCATTTCCCTGTCCAATCTTTGATTCTTTTGCATGTTTTTCTCTTCACAGACCAAAGACCTCCTTGAGGATGGCCATGGTATCCTCGGGCCCCTTGACCGAGTGGCCGATGGTGCGGGGATCCTCGTAGATTTCGTAGTCGTTGCCGCCCTTGGCCGTCTTGTCGCCGAAGAAGTGAATGTTCTTGTAGGCGATGCCGTTGGGCTTCTGGGCCTCGGTCTCGAGGTGCTTGAGGCAGTACGTCTTGTCCCAGCCGGTGGGGAAGACGTCAAAGGAGATTTGGCCGCCAATAGAGAAGCTGGTTCCAAAACACAGTTTCGTTAGTCTTTTGTATAATCACCATCTCTGCACCAGAAGCAGAGAAGAAGAAGGAGGGAGGAGGACGTACGTCAGACCGAGATGACCAAACTTTTCCTTGAGCACCGCGACAAACTTTTCCCGCACCTTGGCGTCCTTGTCGTAGGCCTCAAACTCGTTTCTCTCCTTGTTGGTCGCGTTGCGGCCGACGGGGCTAATGTTGACCATGCCGTTGCGAAACTCGATAAAGGTGCCGCGCTTGACGGGGATGTCGAGGTCGGCAATGTAGTGCAGGACAAAGTTGGCGAGCTCCTGGTAGCGGGCCTCGCCGAGCCACTGGATGAAGCTGTTGGCGGGCAGCGCCTGGCCGAGTTTGAACGCGGTGAGGCCGTTTTCCGAGAAGCAAAAGTCAAAGAGCGTCGTGACGGGGGCGCCGGCGGGCCCGCCGAGCTGCTCTTCCTGCTTGGCGAGGTCGGAGCCGCCGACGAAGCCAATGGCGCACTTTTGGCGCAGGGCGCGCAGGATGGCGAGGATCTCGGGGGAGGCGCCCTAGGTGGAAGAGGTTAGCAATGAGGGGACGGGGGGCTGATTCTGAAGGAGCTTTTTTTTTGTTCTTGGTTCTCGAAAACAGGAAACGATAGAGGGCAGGGGAGGCAATTGCTTACCAGACGGGCGGGGGTGAGGGTGCCATCGACGTCAAAGAGGCAGATGGTGTCCTTGAGAGGACGCTCCTCGAGAGGGGGATAGGTCGCGACAGCAGGAGCAGCCATGGTGTTGAACTTTTAGAATGGTTTTTTTTTGCTAGTCGGTGAGCTTCTAATGTAAGCGTCAGTGTTAATTGATCAATGGAAAACAGGTAGTCGGCTTTTTTGCCTCGTACGTTTGACGGCCGGCACTTTTGCTTTTGACGAGGCGGAAAGAAGCAGAACACACAGGACAGGTTCGAGGTAGGATGAGGGGTCCATGGTCAATCTTGGAGGGGTAGCTTCGGGCTCCAGGGCGGTGAAAAAAGGTTGGGCCACTAATCGGCGGCTGGCCAGGGGCGTGTCCCGACGATGAGGGGCACAGACAGACAGTGCTGGAGTGGATGAGATTGATGCGATTGAATTTTTCTTGAATGACCGCATCGCGAGGGATCACATCTTTATGTTTTTGTCAAGCCCGAATTTTTCAAGACTGATATTCTGCTCTACTGGTCTTCTCTCTCACAATGAGTGCGTCCCTTCCTACCTAGGTAGGCCTTGCGGT
>JARJRE010000011.1:0-73516 GCA_030783385.1 Akanthomyces dipterigenus | reverse complement strand
TAACTGCCCTGCGTGACAGATACCCCTTTGACTAGATCTATTTATTAGTGTTACTTGTCAAGCCCTGCCTAGCATCACCGCGAGAGGGTCTGAGCTCACTTCATGTGCGGGGAAAACACTATAATTCTTGTTTGCAACACTGCGGGTGAGATACTGCCTCGGCCACCGCCAGCTTGCCTCGGCCCTAAAAGCGACTGGCCCGGCGCGGGGCGCTGGGTTGTGCTTGTCCAGACTACGAGGGGCTAAACGCCGCGTTCTCATCCGGCATTCAGGCTGGCCAGCGACGCTCGACTCTGTGCGTGCTGCTCTTGCCTCCGGAGACACTATAGGCGTTTTGCTTTTTGCAAGTACTAGATGAGGGGGTGCTCTCGTGGTTCAATAGATTCAGAGTGGGCAACCGAGCTGTAGCCATTATATAGCCCCGAGCTTAGCTTTGCCAGCGTTGCGATTGGGGTGCCATTGCTAACCTCACCAGACGAATGTGTTGCAGGATTTGGGGGTATTTTTTTGGATACTGACGAATGAGTCCGATAGAGAGAGATGAGGCGAACTCATTAGCTCCCTGTCACGTATCATTTACTGGGTTTTTGTCACGCAAGATAAGGTTGATAATATTAGGCCTTGCATGGGCGTCCATTTTTTGGCATGACAGTTTTACTAGCCTTAGCAACAAATCAACTACTTTATGACAAGATTCAGATCGATATATACCGCTCCACTGCCTAAGCACGCTCCACATCGCCCGTCACCGCGCTGACATCCGCCAGGTGGCCGTCTCTCTGTTTGACCATGACGGCCTTTTGGAGAGCCGCTCTGGGCGGAAACTTGGCATTGAAGACCTCCTCCATCTCTTCCAGGGTACGACCGCGCGTCTCCACGCCCAGAAAGTACCAAATCGCGGAGTAGATGATGTTGAGGCCGACAAAGACAAAGTAGTAGCGAAAGTCGATGGCTTCGAGGGCCACGGCAGTGACGTAGGTGTTGTAGAGATTGGCGCAGTTGGACAAGATGACGTGCTAATACAATTAGACCAACTTTCTGGACAGTCTGGGGTCAAACAACTTACAATTCCCATGCCCTTGGCTCGCATGGGAGTGGACAAGACTTCTGCGCAGTACGTCGCCGTGAGCGGCGTGTAGATGAAGGAGTAGGCACATCCAAACAGAAAGATCTGCACAGGTTAGCACGAGAGCGTGTTCCAAATATGCAGAGCACACGTACAAAGGCAATACCGCCGTTGGTAATGGTCGAGCTGGCATCAGTCTTGCCGCCCTCAAAGTAGCTCGAAAAGCCCGTGACGCCCCCAAACAGGCCAGCGAGCACAATGCTGCCGACCCAGAGCTTCGTCCGGCGTCCGACGGCATCATTCAGCGCCGAGCCCGCCACCGCGCCCGCGCCCGAGACAATCGTGTTGGCAAACGTCAGCAGCAGCTTGCGCTCCGGCGTCTTGACGCCGAGCAGCTTGTACATGGACGGCAGGTAGTACGTCAGGACCGAGTTGCCGCTGAGCTGCGCAAAGACGGACATGAAGGCCATCATGGTGAAGCGCCAGCGCGCATTGTGCGAGTCGAGCAGGCCGAGGTAGTTCCACACGCTGGAGCTCTTTTGCAGCTCGATGCCGGCCTCGAACTCGCGCAGCTCGAGCCGCACCACCGGGTGGTCCATGTCGCCGCCGCCGTGGTACTTGGCCAGGATGGCCGCCGCCTTTTCCTTTTGCCCCCACATGGTCAGCCAGCGCGGCGATTCGGGCACAAAGTAGGCGCCGACGAGGATGATGACGGGCGGGATGAGCTGCAGGCCGAGGGGGAGACGAAACGCCGTCTCGCCGGGGTACTTGATGGAGGCGTAGGCGACGCCGGTGGCGAGGATGGCGCCGGTATAGAAGACTGGGAGGGGCATTTATATCAGCGGACGTGTTCAGAATAGGTTGGCCCGGCGCTCGAGTTTGACGTACAAGTGTTGTAGTAGCCGACGACGCGGGCGCGCCACTGCGGCGGCGCGAGCTCCAGGGCATAGGTCGGCGCCGACGACGTGCCGATGGAGACGCCAAAGCCGAGCACGAAGCGCCCGCCAAGGAGGTAGGCGTCGGACTGGGCGGCCGTCTGCACGGCGGCGCCGACCATGATGATGACGGCGCCGCTCATCATGCCGGCGCGCCGACCGAAGCGATCGCAGATGGGACCCGTAAAGAGCGAACCGACCATGTTGCCAATGGTGTAAATCATAAAGATGCTAGCCCGCGTCAGAACACAACGCATACAAGAAATTTGCCCTGTAGTTGCGCGCTGCTTACATGCCAGTGGCAGAGCCGAGCTCCTTGTGGTGAAAGTAGGTATGATACTGCGGCATGGCGTTGATGGAGCTGAAAATAGACTGGCAAGCTTGTTAGCCTCTTCCCCAACACCCAAGCCATGGCGACTGCCGCGCTGCCGAAACCTACACCGTCGAACCCAGAGGCCGTCGCGTTGAGAGCTGCAACGAGCAGGATCAGGTACAGCTGAATGCTCGTCTTGCTCCAGGGATCCAGCGGCGCCGCGCTGACCGTCTCGTAAAAGTTGGCGTTGCCCTGCATCTCGCGAATGTCGGCGCCATTGTGCTTCTTGTCAAACGATGCCGGGCGATCGTCCTGCGCTGTGGAAACGTGGTGCAGCTCGGGTTGATTGTCATCAACAGGTTGTTTGCCCATGGCTGCGGGAACAGTGGCCAAGGGTCACAAAAATGTCGAGATGGAATTGTCTTGTAGAGAAGTGGAAAGTTCGGAGAAAGACTAAAAAGAAAGAGTTGGAGGAATTGGGCAACTTTAAAAAGGCAATGCAACTCTGGTTGTTTTAGTTGCCAAGAGTGTTTGGACGGGTTCGTCCCCCCACAATGGAAGCTGACCCCCACTCGGAGAAAAGGACTGGGGCGTGTGGGGAAGCTGGGGTCGACGAGGCGAGTATTGGGTCCCAGCATCAAATCTGCAAAGTGAGTATATTTGTATCTAACTGAGCTGTGGTTGCTGCTTCTATACTCCATGTAGCACAGCTTCTTGCTCCCGACAACCCGTCTCTACGCGCACCATTGCACCGCCTGTGGGGGTCAGCACAGGTCGGTCCAGCGCTGAGGCGTCGGCCGGCAGACCCGCATTGGCGCACAAGCCCACTGTAACAGGCACTGAGGCGTTGCACAGGCGGTTGTGGGTAGGCTTATGGCGGCCGGCAGTTGGCCGATGTATGCCGCGGGCATTGTCTCTTTCTGCAGCATGCCCATTGTTTCTGAAAATACCCAAACATTTATTCAACATGACGAGATCACGTTATGCTCTTCGACGAGTCTCGCACCTGCTTCGTGTCCCATCTGCACCTGATGCTCCCCCACACTTCCCCGAGCTGTTCGCGCCCCCACTCAGCCACTGACAGGCGCTGTACCATAAATAGGTAGGTAGGGCGTGATGGCGGGTTCGCGAGCGTTGATTTGGCGGTTGCTGCGCCCGCGCCAAAGCTCCATCTGACGGACGAGACGGCGACTCATCTTTTTAGCTGTAGTAAGACGGCAGCACTACACCTTGTCCACTGTTTAGAGAGAGTAGAGGATATAGCTTCTGCTGCGAGTAACACCTATAGCGCAGCAGTGTGATGTCCTTGTCAAGACTTGATACCTTAATTTAGGTGTTACTAATAAAGGGTCAAGCCAGGTGCTGCCCGAGAGCAACCCTGCATCGCTACCTACCATCCCTACATGGTACCAGAGTGTCGCCTTGCCACAGCTCAAGGTTAGGCCACGCTACAAACGAAAAAGCCCCTCCACGTACTCAAACGCACTCTTCAATTCCACCATCCTAATCCAGCACATGCGTCTATCGTGCTGCATATAGGTTGCAGCATACCCCAGATCTTTGGGGCAACGCTCCCCGCACACCGCTGTAACGTTCTCCGTTCCCCCACCCAGCCTCGCCGGGGCCTCGGCGCGCGCAGCTGAACGATTCAACTGGCAGGTCGACGAGCTGGATCTAGATGCAACCGTCACAATCAATCGGCCATGTTGCATTTCGCCAGAATGCTGTATATACTGAATGCTGTATATACTGAGGCATCAAGGACCAGAGTGCTCGCTCCTCTGCAGCCGCAACAACGCAATCATCAGCAGGTAATCAGCCTCGCAGTACAACAAACACTGCATCATATCAAACTACTCTTCAATAGCTTTTACAGATGCACGGGTATCATCAGCACATGACTTGGCACGGCGTAGAGTAGCAGTCCTCCCACCTCGTTCTCCCCGACGCCCAGAAATCCGGAAACAGCTGCAGCATCGTCGTCGCGCCGCACTCGACATTCTCCATGCCCTGCATCGCTTTTAAATGGTTTAAAATCCTCATCTTGCCCTCCTCCGGCCCATCTGCGTACGCCGCCCCCAGCACCGCAAACGCCCAGCTAAGGACACTCGTTTTGATGTGCGCTTTTGTCTGCTCAATCAGCTCAAACAGTATTCGTCGATAATAGACGCGCGGGTTGGCCGGCGCTTCCCCCTCCTCAGTCAAACCAGCGAAGCCCTGCGCAAGATCTGGCGGCAAAGACAGCACAGCGTATAGAATCGCCGCCGTCTTGAACATGCGCGCCAGCAGTCGCCGCAACGGGTCGTCTGGGACCGCATATATTTCACTCCAGTCCTCCGGCTCGAATGCGTACAAGTCCTCGGCAATCTCCTCTGCCATGCTGCTGAGCGTATCCGGTGCGGCGAGGCTGCTCATCGCGGCGAGCACACGCAGGCGCGTTATCCGAATCATCGCCAGAGCGACCTGGCTCGGGCATCCAAACTCAAAGTAAAACGTAAACTGGTACACTGCGAGTATCTCCCCCTCGCTCCATGCGTCGAGCCCGGAAATCTGATCCGTAGCCGGCGCGCACGCATTCCCCACAATTGCGTACCTAGAAATACATGAGCATCCATAGCCGGCAAAGTGCTCGAGACAACTCACATAAGACAGTAATGAAGTGCGAAAATGACTCGCGGCCACGTCCTCAACATGCGATCGACACCGCCGTATAAACTGACCACCGCAAAGAAGCCCTGTAAATGCGCGCGCCAAGGAGAGCCCATGATGGCCAGCTGAAACATGTTAGGTGGCAGTCCACGGCAAGCTACGGGCAGGACTCACTTCAACGCTCAGCAGGTCTATGATTCTGGAGATGATGTAGCCCGGCCGGCTGCGCGCATTAATGTGGCTGTTGAGATGCGCCACCGTCTCGGCCATTTGCTCGTAAAAGGTGTCCCAGAGATGCTCGATGCCGAGGCCCTGGCCGCGCCGGACGGGCACGTTGCGGCTCAGCGACGCCAGCTTGATGCGCTGGACCGTCATCATCATGATGAAGCCGGGCTGGTAGGGAAAGACGGAAATGTGCGAGCCGGGGACAAACTGCGCGTCGTAGGCGTTTTCCACGACCTGAAACTTGGCGTACATTGGGATGGACACGTCCACGACTGCATGGGTCAGCACACGTTCCCCCGGGGGGTCATCATCCACGGGAATAGGGGGAAACGAACAGAATCGCATTGCCTGTGCCGCGTCCCATCCTGGGGGCTCGGTCTGGTAGAAGGGCGCCCTGCTCAACGTCTGCGCAGGCTCGGCCGGCGGAGCACTCTGGTCTCTCGGCGGCGACGGCGACAGTGCGTAGCGGCAAGGACGGCTTCCAATGATGCATCGCTTGCAGGCGGGACGGGTCTCGTCGCATTTGATGTGGCGCGCCCTACACCGCTCCAGAGTCAGTAATTCACGCGGACAAGGCTCGTTTACAGACATACCGGCAAATCTCACAGCCGGTACGGACCCTAGGCGCCCACACCTTTTTGCGCTCCGCGTTTGTCGGCGCCATTGGTCCCGTTTGCGCTGGCAGTAGAAGAACAGCCGGCCCGTTTATCCCAAGCTTTGCCTCACATGGCTGCCCGGCCATGCAGATGTGGTAAGTTAGTCGGTGATGCCAAGATGATTGTCGTGAGGAGATGACGGCGGTGGGTCCGGAGAGAACTAAGGAGCTCGGATACTACCAAAATGGAATATTTGGCGGACACGTCAGGCTGAAAGACACTGCAGGGTATTTTCGGATTCAGCCGAGATGTGATGTGGCAATCCGACTATGGGTATCGTGGGAAGCGCTTGATGAATTCTTTGGGGTACTCTCGACATTGCCAACCAGACAGCCCAGCGATACGTGCGCAGATACACCTTCGAACTGCACCTATATATATATAGTCATACAAATAGGTTACTCGGAACATATTACTGATTCAAAACACTCGATCTATGTTCAATACTTTCTCGTCTTCCTAATTAAGACTGCCGTATTGTAAATTTCGTAGTTTGGGCTTCAACTACCCTAAACATGCAAAAGAGGTGTAATTGCCAAGTGTATCTCCTTGATAATGGATCTTTTGAAGCACATATCTCTGCACTTTCATTCTCATGTGTGAGTGACTTCGCTTGCCACGTAATTTTGGCGACATTGTTCGACAGGATGCTGGTTGATCATGGACTGAACACGCGAACAACACTGCCCCAAGTCGCCAACCAAGAATAGTCAAGCATGGATGCTAATCAGATCCAAGCACACGCCAAAATTCCCAATACATTCTGCGATTATTTAATAAACAATGTTTCAGTTTTCTCAATCATCCCTTTATTTTTCAAGTTTGTGCGACAAAAACGCCCAAAAGGAATTCACAACGTGGCTCCGATTGACGCCTCCCCACGCGTCAAGTCGCGATCGGGCAGCCGCCACCACCTATGAGAAGCGCCGAATTTACAACCTCGCCAACTCCAATTACATCAACACCCATCTTCCCTCCAACGCTCACCATTCGTCCCTTCATCATACCCCAACCGGTCCTTTCCACCATGCGCGGCCAGACGAGGACCGTCCCGCGCCGGGCCGCAGCACGCGCGCCCCCATCCCCCAGCGCCAGCGACTCCTCGAGCGCATCTCCAGCACGGCCCGCCAAGCGGCGCAAGACAGCCTCCTCAAGCACCAGCAGCAAGACTGCCGCCTACCGAAATCTCCTCCTCCTCCTCCAGCAGTCCCCCGCCGCAGCCCCCCCGCCGAGCCTGCCGCCGCTGCGCCGCCACCCGCTCGCCTACCACCGGCCGCTGCTCCTCGACGACGCCGCCCGCCGCGCCGCCCTTCTCGCCTGGTTCGACTCTGTGAGCGCCGCGCGCGCCATGCCGTGGCGTAAACCCTGGGTCAATCCCGCCGACTTTTCTAGCCCCGCGTCCCTGCGCAAGACGCTCGAGCAGCGCGCATACCAAGTCTGGATCAGCGAGATTATGCTGCAGCAGACGCGCGTCGCCGTCGTCATCGACTACTGGAACCGCTGGATGGAGCAGTGGCCGACGGTGCACGATCTCGCCGCCGCCAGCGCCGACGACGTGCTCGCCGCCTGGCGCGGCCTCGGCTACTACAGCCGCGCGACGCGCATCCACGAGGCCGCCAGGCTCGTCGTCGGCGACGCCTCCATGCGGGGGTTGCTGCCATCCTCTGCTCACGACCTCGCCGACAAGATTCCCGGCGTGGGGCGGTACACGGCGGGCGCCATCTCGTGCATCGCGTTTGGCTGCCCGGCGCCCATGGTCGACGGCAACGTGCTGCGCGTGCTGAGCCGCCAGCTGGGCCTGCACGGCGACACCAAGACGGACAGGGTTGTGATTGACATGATCTGGGCCGCGGCCGAGGCGCTCGTCAACGCCGTGGCCCTCGATGCGCAGACCGGCAAGACGGCGCCGCCAGAGGACACGCGCAGCGACGGGCCGGGACGCTGGGGCCAGGCGCTCATGGAGCTCGGCAGCACCGTGTGCACGCCCAAGCCCAGCTGCGGCGCGTGTCCCGTCACGGCAACCTGCCGCGCCTACAGCGAGGGACTGGCCCTGAGCAGCAAGCCGTCCAAGGATCATAACACCGAGGCCACCATTGCAGATATGGAGGACCTGTGCACTGTATGCGAGCCCTTGATCGACACCGACGACGTGCAGGACCAGCCTCCCGCAGCGCCCCCCAAAGGCGGCAAGCAAGCCACCCTTTCTTCCTTTTTTACCAAGTCCGCCCCCGCCAAGACGGCAGCCGCAAAAGTAGCGGGAAAGGTCGACATCGAGGCAATCATCCACCACGCGCGTAAATTCCCCGTCAAAGCCACCAAAAAGCCCGTCCGCGAGGAGCAAACCCTCGTCTGCGCCATTCTCCGCCCCGACGGCCGCTACCTGATCCATAAACGGCCCGCCAGGGGCCTCTTGGCCGGGCTGTGGGAGTTTCCGAGCCTCCTCCTCAAGGACGCCGACAGCGCCTCCACGACGGCAAGCCAGCGCAAGAAGCTCGCGCGAGACTTTGTCAGCGACGTGCTGGACGCGGCGCAGGCACGGCACATTGCTGAGCTGGGCAGCGTGCCGTGGCTGTTTTCGCACATCAAGCTCACGATGCATGTGCATCTCTTCAAGCTCGAGGGGGGAGGGGATGGAGGTCGGGGAGAGACGGCGAATGCGAGGTGGTCGGACGAGGTGGGCGCCGAGTCCATGGGCACGGGGATGCGGAAATGCTGGGACTTGGTCAAGGAGGCTGCCTGATGGGTTGGAAGCTACGTGTGCTGTAAGAACTTGTATAATAGGATGCGATTGCACTTGCATATAGTGTAAATGTGTATAATGATAAATTTGACAAGGCATACACAGCGGCTTGGGAGGAATCAAGGCAAACAAACCATGATTCATGAACCGTCGCATGAGAGGGCGAAAGATTGACCATTACATAGACCAAGATTTGCAAACATCTTTTCCATTCTACGAACTTGCGTTTTGAACAAGATACAAACCTGTCAGCGAGATTGATCTATTGCTCTGCCGCATGCTCACCTTTGCTGCCGGTTGTTTTTACATTGCTCTCATCTTACAACGATGCATTCTGGTGCATGTTAGCGCATACCGCTTTACTTCCGGATATTAAATGTTTGAAATGTTTCAATTCTTGGGTATATAGTATCGTCACGCATCCACATTATGCAAAACACTGGTGTGAGCGGGCTGTAAAAATACACATGCACATATGTCCAATCACGCCTAGTTTATTGCATGTGCTGGTGCCCCTGCACGGGAGGGCCGGCGTAGTTGCGGTGCCCCCAGACAATGTACCACAGGGCAGAGATGGCCATGGCGGCCGCAAAGACGACCGAGGCAAAGTTGACCTTGTCGACCTCGGTGACGGGGTAGTTTGTGGGCATGCAAAAGAGGGGCAGGGCGAGGAGGGACCAAGCTGCAGCTGTCAGTACGTGTTGAATGATTGGGTGCAGAGGGGAACATACCGACGGCAACAAAGTTGGCAAAGTATCCAAACTTGCCGAGGCGAAACGGAGCATCGGCCACCTTGCGACGGCCTGTGAGCATGTTGATGGCAATGGGAGTGGCGTACGACGCAGTCAGGCAAATGACACCGACACCGGAAAAGGCGTTAAAGGCAACGGCGGAGCCAAAGTTGATGAGACCGAGCACAACCTGGACAATCATGCTGAGAATCATGGCGTTGAGGGGCACGTCGAGCTTCTTGTTGACCGTGACCCACCACTTAGATCCGGGGATGGCGCCGTCACGGGCAAAGGCCCAGACGCAGCGAGAGGCGGCCGTGGTGCAGCCAATGCCGCAGATCAGGGCGAGGACCATGAGGGGAATCAGGAGGCCAATGGCACCGCCGGGGGAACCGACGGCAGACTTGATGATGTAGGGGACGGGCTGGCCCGAGTCGATGATGGCGGCAATCTCGTTGGCGGGCATGACGAACATGAGGGGGACGAGGAAGAGCAGGCCGGCAAAGGTGTTGATGAAGATGGTGGCGACCATGGCCTTGGGGACCTGAGTGGCGGGTTCCTGGACTTCTTCGCACATGCTGTTCCACGTCAGTACAATGTCTCCCGGGAAGATAGCATGCAGGGTGAATGGTCATGTCGATGCCAAGGATCACTATCAAGCGGTGGGGCAACGTACGAGATAATCATGCCGGTAGACGAAGTGGCGTAGCCGGCATGCAAAAGACCGACCATAAAGGACCAGCCCTTGGGCCAGCCAGAGGCCGTCTCAAAGTGACCAAAGACGTAAGCACCCGAGTTGCGACCGTTTTTAGCCATGACAAGGATGGTAATGGTAATGGCAATGACGCCGGCAAATGTCCAGAAGATGGCGGCAGTCTGGGCACGTCAGTCAGAATTGTACAGGACGGAGGACGGAGGCCGGAGCCGTGTGCCGGGTTCGGTGCTAGTTGGTGTGGGGAAGCAAGCTGTTGCCGGTGTACTTACGTCGATCCAGGGCAGCCACTTGTTTCCGAGAGAGGAGACGAGGTTGCAGAGAATGGTAATGGCGAGAAAGATGAGAAACTGCTGCCAGCTGTTTCCCGCAATCATGGGAATGGGGACACCGTCGGCGTCGAGGCCCTTGTCAAAGACGTTGATGCAGCCGATGAAGAAGAGCGCGGTGCCAAAGTTGACAGCGAGGGTAATGGTAATATTTCCGACCACGTAGAGCCAGCCGCAGACCCAACTGGCGATGCGACGCCATTTGGGCGGGGAGAGCATGAAAGCTTGATAGTAAACACCTGAAGACGTGAGCGACGAGATACTATCGAGTGGTGAGAAGACACGGCGACGCACCTCCAGCAGTGGGGTAGACACTGGTGATTTCACCAAGAGAGGCGGCGACACAGACAATGATGAGAGAGACGAGAACCCAGCCCCAGATGACGACGACGGAGCCACCGCCAATGACGGGGTAGATGAGGGTGGTGGCGAGGCCGTACGGGATGGAGGCGAGGACAAAGGACATGAAGGCGACCTGGGCGGTCGATCGGTTGCGCGACAGCTCGGGCTTGTAGCCTAGCGACTCGAGAAAGTGGTCAGCATTGTCCTCGGTAGACATGCGCGGCGCGGCGTAGTCGGTCTTGACGTCCATCTTGCCGGAGCCGTTGGAAGAGTCGAAACCGGTTGCCATGGTTGGGAGGAAGGACAGGAGCGGTGATGTGTAGCAAGTGAGAGACGGAAGACGAGGCTGCGGGCGTTTGTCAGTAAATAGGCAACAAGCGCAAGATAGGACGAGGGCGCGCACGTGAGGCTATGCCCAGAGCGGGCAGGCGACCGAGGGGGCGTGTGTGTGGGAAGTGCGCCACACGAATGAAAAGAGGGGGGCGGCCCTATGCAGAGAAGAAGAGATTGAAATTGAGACAAAGGGTTATTTATAACAAGCGGCAGGGTATGGTCGGGGTCAGCTGCGCGGTGTCTCGGTGGTGTTGTCGTTTGTCGCTGGCCAGAGACGGGAATAAAAATGGTGTTGCAGTTTGGAGAAGGGTGCGAGGTGGCACGCGGGGGAGCGGGATATAAGACGAAGAGAGACACGGCACAACCAAAAAGGCTAAAATAGACTGAACGAGTGCGGAGCATAAAGTGCAAGGCAAGCAGAAGACTGAGCAGGTAATTAGGTAGTCTGGTGCGAAAGCAGAGGCGCCGGAATGGGATGGGCGAATGTCGAGGTGCGAGGCTGAAAAGAAGATTTAACCAGCGGGCGCGCCAGTGGGGTGCGTACAGGGCCTGGTGCGCTACAAAGTCGCAGACGCGGGCGCAGCGTCGACGAACAAAGGGCAGTAATTCGTTGGATGGAGACTTGGAGTGAATAAAAAAAGCATGTCCTCCACAATTTTAGTCGCAAAGCAGTTTCATTACGAAGAACCCCATGGCGGCGGATTGTGAAAATCCTACCCTGTCACATTGGGCTGATGCTGCTGTCGATCCAACAGTCTGCAGCGTGGCAGCCCGGCTCAAAGGACAGGGGAGGGGTGCTGCTTACAGGGAATACTGTCGGGATGGAGCCCTCCCCGTGGAGAGCCCGAGGGCAGCCATGTTGCGATGCTACTCAGTATCCGCACAGAAGAAGGAAAACTCGCCCACAGCAGAGGGGCCAAACGACGTCACTGCGGTCATGCCGCAGCGACCTTGTGGAATAAATTACAAGGCACATCTTACCTACGGGGCCATGTAGAGGCGCGATACAGGGGACGAGGTGGGCGCGGGCTGTGGATTGTGTGTCACCGCCAACAGGTCGTCAGTGGTCGGTGGTGTGGACGAGGTTGTAATGAGCATCAAAACATGTACTCCGTAACTATAAGATACGAGAAACAAAGAGATAGAAACATCGGGCCTTTAGACGCTGCATGCATGCAATTATCCCTACCAGCTGGAAAACCGCAACACGCGACACACCACCACCAATCATGGTCAAGCCACGGGCAAGCGCTAGCGATTTACTAGTGAGCAAGCCACCAGCCGCGCAGAAGGGGATGCTTCTGCGGCGAGGTGATTCTGCGTGTTGAAAAGTGGCCCAGCACAGCGCAGAAGAGGAAAAGAAAAAAAAAAGGTTTGCACGATTCAAGGTCGTGGCTTGGGTGCCAGGACAGCCAACCAGCGTCGCCGCCGTCTCGGACGGTCCCCAAGTGGTCAACACTGCGCGACGGCGCGACTGACTAGCGACTTTTTACAGGGGACAGCGGCGGGTGGAGCAGCCCCTGTAACGTGGCCGGGCTGGTTGGTCGCTACCGTTTTTCACAAGCAGCGCACCATTCCGGCCAGCCCGCTCTCCCAGCCTGCCCAGATCCCATTCGCTCAAGGCACACACTCTAAAATGAAATCCACTTTGACGAGAAATCCAAGCCTTACCGAATTGAAAGGATACATTAGTTAGAATCCCGCCTAGCTTGCGGCTGGTTCAACCCAGTCACAGTGACTGATTGAGGCCCGCAGTGGCCTAACAGCCTGAAATTTACAGAGTGTCCTAGTGTCCGCCCCCCCTGTGGAACCGTTTTTCCACAGCGTAATTTAACGGATGTTGAAAACTTCAGTGTTAAACATGCCCAGAGGATTTTTAATTACCGCAAAAGAAGAAGCAAATACGACTTGGTGGACACGACGTCTGCAACGGACTGGGACCGGTCTGTCACGGCAAAGTGGAGGCTGGACGAACAGTCGGCGCTGGGAAATTGCAGCTTTCACGGTGACAGCAGAGGCTGACGAGCAATGGGTGACTGTAAAGAAGAACGATGATATTTAAACAGCGCCCGCTCCCAACGTTTGTCGCCGCCGCCGCCACCAAGTTCCTGCTGATCTCCAGAGGCCAAGTCTAGGCTGTCTAGGGCTGTCCTCTGAACGCTTCAGGGCCCTAGCAGGCCGTGCAGGCCTTCTTCGTATGGACGACGCTACCGCAAGCCACGAGGAAAAGGGCCAGTGGAGTGGTCGCATTCTGCATCAGCGGCATGTGCAATCCTCGGCAGCAGTAAAGATTGCTAAAATTTTGACAAGAAGCTTCCTGATTGTCCGTGAGATGGGAAAAACGGCCAGGGTCCGTGCCCCAGTATGCATCTCAGGCAGTGACAGCTTCACAGGCTCACCCATCGGATGTCTTGCCGCTGCGCCAGCATCAACACTCGGGTCAAGACCTGCATCTTGTTGCAGGGACTCATGCATCTCGCGTGCAGCAAAACAGTCAGCAGTCAGAATACTCCCATTTCCAAATGCCATACTCCTAGATGTGTTTTTAAACTTCATCATGTCGCAGTCCACCAACCCTAGCCAACACCGTCAGCATCCTCCTCCATCCCCGCAGACAGTTCCCAGCCGTCGCAGCGGTTGTCCAGCATTAACAGCAGTTTCCAGCAGACAATAGTTTCCAGCAGAGCAGTTCCCAGCAAAACAGTTCCCAGCAGGTAATACCTGCCAGCAGACAACAGTCATCCAACCACATACCACATACACTTCTGCTTCCCCCCGACACCACTCCCTCGTTATCCCCGTCCACCATTATAATCCGCACCGCCCGCCCTGCGCAGCCTCGCCACGACGTCCCCCTCGTCCAGCTCCGCCCTGTCGCTCGTCGTTACCGCCAGGCTGTGATGGGCCAGCACGCGCTTCACGTCGCCGCTCTCGACGCTCACCCGCGCCTTGCGCATCACCCGCGTCCTCTCGCCGATCCAGACCACCACCACAAACTTGGTCCGCGTGCTCTCCGCGTCGTTGGCGTACTCGACGCGCACGTACCCGTACTGCACCGCCTCGTCGTCGAGCGACGCCGCCATCTCGCGCAGCCCGCCCGTGCCGGTGCGCGTCAACCCCAGCGTGCTGCCCGTCGCCCCGGCGTGCGACAGGAGGAGCCAGTTGGTCGGCTCCTTGTCGCTGCGCACGGCGGCGTACGCGTCGGCAATGTCGGCGGCGTCCAGTCCGGACATGTTGCAGACCGGACGGCTGCGTGTGCGGCGCCGAGTAAATCTGCAGCAGTGTGTCTTTGTGTCGCGTGCGCTGGTCGTTTGTTTGTCGGTATCGTCTCGCCCCCGGAACGAAAAGCGGGCAGCGTCGGCGTCGGCCGGAGCGGGCAGAGGCCAATCAGTCTTGCTCGGGAATAGGTATGCGCTGGGCTGACTTTTGGCAAGCTCAATCACTAAACAGAGGAATCGGCCAGAGAGTACGTTGCGGCTGTAGATGGTGCATCGTAGAAGAGGCGGTAAACAGCCCTCGTAGGCTCCAGCCCGCCCAATCACCGCCAGGGAGGGGCACGCTCGGCCGGCCCTCGCGCCATCATCTGCCTCTTTGCAAAGAGTGCCTTGGCATGGCAAACTGGCTTCAACACTCGAAATGACTAACATCTACTCTTAAACGCCCATTGTAGATTGCGCCCGCGGATTATGGCTCCCGCTGGAAGTGGCAGACACCGGAGAAGCCTCTTCCAGAGTACCCCGCGGTAACCGACTCCAGACACCATGTGAAACATTCCAACTCGGGCGACTCCCGAGCTTCAACCACATTTGAATCACATCTATGCGGTCTAGGCGGTTCACCATCATGCATTGCTAGACCATGCTGCCACTATCATACACACCTAGCTAGCTGCCTCCGCCGCCAGCTACGCCTTCTATGTCGGCAGAGACCTCACCACCGACAGCGCGCCCCCCGCGGTAGCACCGCCACCCGCCCAGCGCCACCGTCACCACGGGTGTCACCGCCGTCCTCCTCTTCGAGCTCATCGCCATTCCCGCAAGTCCGCCACACCTACCAGTCCATCAAGTATAGCAGTACGTTTGACTACGAAAGCTTTTCCCGCGCCCGCTGACCTACGGGCGGGCTCAACGAAAAGGGCATCGCAGTGCGCAATGTATGGCTGGGCGAGCACAGGAACGAGCTGGTCGACAGGACGCCGACGCCGCAGAGGGGTGTTCAGTACGCCGATCTGGCATGGCTGGCCATGCAGAGGGCGGATAGGGCGATGCACGGGGTGGAGATTATTGCGGGCACGGCTATGCAATGTATGCAGCACGCGTCTTATCGCGAAAAGGACGAGGAGATGGGCGTTGTGGGAGCCTGCAGGGGGCAAGGGCCCATGGGTCCGAACGATCAAAGACGGATAGAGTGGGCGCGCTGTGTTCGGGATATATCAAAGGTTTCCAGAACAACTACGCAAAGAGCACCGACTGCATGGTCCCGGAGAACATTGTGTCCCTTGCTGTTGCGCTGGGCTGATGGAACGCATCTTCTGACCAGCCGTTCCATCTTCGACGTCTCCTGCGTGCAGGGCAACATCAGCCGCCCGCGACAGCGGCTTCAGGTACATGCCGCGAGCTGACCAAGGCGAAGCTATCCTCTCCAAGGTATTCCTCGCCGAAGTCCAAGCTCGTGGAGCGCGTGCGCGACCTCCGCACCTCCGACGACAAGGCGGGGCTTCGTGCGTCTGCACGCCGACACCGATCCCGCTCTGCTCCGCATCCGGAACGCGCCCACCGGCTCCATCGCTGCACCATTCATACCCCGAGGCAGGGCGTCGATTCCGTCTCCCACCGGGTACGGCGAGCACCGGTACCTGACCACTGGCGCGTCGAGCAGCTTCCTGAATCCGGCTTCCCAGCTCCAAGAAGCACCCGGCTACACGTTCAAGTGCGTGATGGGCTATGCGTGCTCCGCTCCGGGCATTTTTTTTTTTGCCGCTCGTCACCAAGATGCTGACGGCCAATCGATGCAGGACGTATGTGTGGAAAGGCCGTATGTGCGTTTCTTGGGCGTGCTGATGGCCGGCGGCGAGGAAGCTGTGGATGCATCATGCGCATACGCGGGCCGAACAGCGATGTAGCTAGGGCCATGGTGGAGGCGCTGGATGGCTGGGTGAAGCCGTCGGACGGCTGGAAGGGGCGGAGATGGTGAATTGTCTGGTGGGCTTTGCTCCGGATCAGCCACCGCCGAGGCAGGTGAGGCAGAGACTACGAAACAGATGAGTTATGCGAGAATATTTTCGTTTATCAACAAGCGCTATGGATACTTGTCTTCCGCCCAATTTTGCAAACTTGTGTTCTTGACGTGCCATCGAGAAATGTCATTGCCCCCAACATTTTTAATTCTGCAACGCGTCCTTCTCACCACTGATTTTCTCGTCTCTGCCTACTTGCCGTCATCTTGACCGCGGAGGGAGAAGGTTACGAGACGGCTTATGAAAATAAAACTGCATATATTGCCAGATTTCGGACTGTCGAGCCACTGCTGATAATCTGCGTGCTAGGCATGATGAGAACAAAAACCACACCACCAGCGTGAGTCGCTCGTTTTGACCAGCACCCGAGGCTCAGCTGCAGCTTTCGCATATAGAAAGACTTGAACACTGTCATGATTATCTGCCTAAGCTCCATGTCATAGAAGCTGGCGCAAGAGTGGAAACAGATACGACATCGTCATGCCATTGAGAAAGGGCAAGTCGCATCCGTACCGTCGACAGTGACATCTCTGCTCGCAAGACGTACCGTGGGAGGGTACGAGTCAACATCTAACCTCCGAAGCGAAACCTACAAAGCCAAAAGCAGTACCACGACGCCGGGTGAATCGCACGGACTGGTTGACAAGACGCCATTGTCCAGCCACCGTACATTATACACTTACACGAGACGAAGGGCAGCCAACATGACGCACCGAGCTCAAAGGTGCTTTTCGTTCCATCTTGTGCATGCCGCGTTTCATTCTGCGAGGTCTCCCCAGTCTACAGCTCAAATCCCTGTCTTGAAGGCTGCGGCCGCTGCACCATGACACCAGCGCCGTTATGAGCGGCAGCAGCACCCGGGCAACCAGTGCAAAACGTCAAGATGAGTACACGGAGCGTATTCTCAGCTTTGTCGGCAGCGTCGACTCGGTCACCCTGTTGCAATGCCCGCTCTCGCTCTACGGACGCGCCAGCCGCCGCAGCTCTCCATCGGCAGCATCCATCTTGTCTGCCAGCTTGGCTTTCGCGACGGGACGCAAATGAGACGCCGGGCTGTGCATACCGCTCGTTTGGAGGGAAGCAGCCGCTTCGCGAACCAAGACATTCAAACAGACTCTTTTCATGTACATGCGGCCCGCGCTCACTACAACGGAGTGCGGTGTGTATAGGTCCTCCGCGCACACTAGGTCACAGGGTTGTCGTTTCTTGACTGGTTCTACAGATAGAGGGCACGGTTTTTAGTTTCGGTAGTGCATGGATACCATTTAGACTAGAGAGACCCAATGGGCTGCTGCTTTCCCCAGTTGAGCATATACGCAGCACGACAAGGGCGGACCTCTCCCGTTCTTCTCTCCGTGAGCACAAAGGCACCCCGGAGCCTTTTCGGGACAAGTTTTAGAGGCAGCTGCCCAAGATCATGTCAGCGTTTGCCTTGGCGTAAGTCCAAGTTTGGCCCCGTTTCCAGTACTAAAACAAGCCAGGCCGGTTCACCACGGGACCCATGCTGGAGACGCAGTCGGAGCCGTACGGCTCTGTCGCTACATCTTACAACGGCCACCCGCTGGCTCTATCACACGATCCAAGGTAGAGAGTAAAGAGTCGATATACCGCCAGAAAGATCCCGTGTAGGCCGTTCTCGCGCTTGCGGCCTCTTCTGCGCATGCGGACATTTACGTGACGGCTCAGACACTTGTACATAACCGGCTGAATAGAGGATTATTCTAGGCTAACAAGCGAGTTCTAGAGCAACGCCGGAGTAGCGAAGCAGCAGACGGCGGCAGAGACTCTCAAAGATGTCAGGACCTGTAGTTCAACAATGTGAATCTCCCAGCGAGGTACTGCATGCGCGGCGCTGACGCCAGGAAGACGAGGCAGGACTGGGGGCAAGGGGAATTGGCTGTGGCAAGACAGCGACAAAGATTCCCAAAAAAGAATCTCGTGAGAGAAAAACAGCTAGTGGTCAAGTGTAAAGCGTCGGCCCAGACACGGAGGCCTTTCAACCCACGCATAAATCCCGCGAGCAATACGGCCAAACACTGTGCTCGACTCTTGACAGCCCTCCAGGCCGAAAGGAAGCAATCACCTCATATATTCACTTCTATTCACCATAGCGTCTCTGTACTGGCGCCATTTGATAGACACTGAAGCAACTTGAAATATCCGTCAGCTTCTGTCTGGCCCTCTCCAACTCACAACTTATTGTCAAGCAATGTCGTGTAGGGCTGGCAATGCATGCAACACCGTCCCGCGGTTCCTTTTCCCGTCAACGCGACAACAAGATTATTGCTATAATTCCTCGACAAGACTTGATACAAGAGATTATTCTCCAGCCCCGGACTGGCCCCCATTTCTTGCCGCCTAATGTTGATTTTTCCTCAAGTCCATCTGCCGTGACAAGGATACGCCTCGTCGCCAAACTGACAAGCAGTGAGTAACCCTGCACATCTCCATCACCGAGCCACACGCGCATCCCTCCATGGCAATCCAAGGGCTCAGGTCTGCAAGTACTGGCAGGCTCTGCGTCATCATGCCTGGCTACAGGCGTCAAGCCCTAGGGACTGGTCAAGGCACAAGTGAACATGCCACCCTGCATCTTTCGCTCGCCATACGTGATACGTTATACTCCATTTAGAGAAGAGACAGGCCGTCTTCAGATGCCTCGCTCATTCTGCCATACTTTGCAAATGCAGATAATGAGGACCCGTAGACCCAGTCATATCGTAGCTTAAACCAAAGTCGCCCAGAGATATAGACACACGGTTCCCTCCAAGCCCATGTCGCACACAAATATCTCCCTCCCCCCACGCCGTTTCACAAAACAAAAGGCTCCGCGGGGAAAATCTCCCGCTTTTTGGAGAAGAAGGAGACAAAGTCGCGCAAAATAACAGTGCCGACAGCCATTCAGATACGCACGCCCGAGTGGCAGCGCTCGTACGCCCGCCCGCCACACACTCTTTTCCCCAGAAGAGGCTGCTTCTCCCCCCTCGCAGCACAATGCGGAGAGAATGTCCCCTTACCCATGTCCATTGTTGCTCTGGCCTTGGTAGGACTGAAGAGTGCTGGCACAGCATCGACACCTACGTCTTGCCAACAACGCTTTTCGATGCCTTGGCAATGCACACCAAGACGCCCTCTTGTAAAAGGGCTCGTCTCACTGCGTTTCATTTCATTCAGAGACAACTTTTCGTATCTGCCTCCATACCATCACCAGAGCAAGAAATGCCCAGACACGAGCGCTTGCAATGCCGCCCGCTGTAAAGAGGGCAGCCAGCGCCACCATGTCGGGCCGCACTCCGCACCCTCAAGCACATAGGGACCGTACCAGCGTTGAGGCGATATATTTTCCACCTGCATTCAATCTCTCTGCACTGCTCCGCACGCATGTCGTGTGTTGACTCGATGGGTCGGTACTTTGCACCTGGGCCCTTTGGCTGCGTGGATGCCTCGCTACACTCTTCCCGGACCGACAGTAGCCATGCCAAGCTACTGCCCGCCTCGCAGACCATCAGTCCGGCTTGTCATCATCAAGAGACCCTGAAATACTGACCCCAGGACCCCTCAGGTATCGGCCAAATATGTAAGCATCCTTGCCGATTCGCAGCCGTTGACACAATGGAGACGCAGTAATCATCACACAGCCATCCACGGCCATCGTGTCGCTAGCTTCCTCGGTCCAGCCACAGCCCGCCCGCCTCGCCTTTCATCCCGCCAATCACTGCTGCCATATCAAAGCCCTCTAAAACTAGCCACAGCGTAGCATCTATCCCTCCCTCCGTGCCCAGCTAGTATATTGCCAAGTTGCTGTGTGAGTGGCCCAGTCTGAGCGACAGTTACAGACGTTCTAGCCAACCCACCACCGTCGATCACCCACGACCGCTCCCGGTCCAGACCGTTTAGCCAGTAATAGCCAACCACTTGTACCAAGACCATCCCTTCACGCCCTTCTACACTTTCACAGCCCATCCTTTGATAGACTACACCACCCAAACACCACAAACGAAACGAGGCTTACGTGGTAGCTTGACCGCCTGGCAGTCGCAAAAAGCAAATCAGGACCTCCCCCGACCTTTTGCGGCTTTGGCTTGCGGCGGCCACGGCACCTTCCCCCCATCCCTTGTGGCACAGAACGCCTCTGTGCGCAAAAACGTTGTTGAATGCGGGGAACGGTGTACGAAGCAGACGCAAGCGCCACCTCATCTGCACGGCTGTCTTGATAACCAGGCATACAACCGGCCGATGCGAACAATATGCACACATGACTACTCTCCCACCAGTGTATCAATTGCGCCCGTACTAGTGGAGGGTGTTGTGAAGCAGTGCGGTACGGTCCAAGTCGCCGCGATGGATGTGGGCTGTCTACTGGCACAGTTCTGCCCGAGGCTATACAACATTGTAACAAGACCGTTTATTCCGGTCATGTCCAGACGAGTCAGGGCTGTTCGTACGGATATAACAGATTGCACGCCGATTGATTACAGTCAAGACCGGATGGTCCAAAGTGACCGAATTGTGGCCTTGTCTAGAATCTCATATCATAGCTCCGTACGGAGTACATGCAAAAGCTGTTGCAAAAAACAACTCCCCCTTGACAGCAAAATGGTGAGAAACGCCACTGAAGGTGCTAGACAGGTGGAGACGGCGTCGAGCCAATGCAGACGTGCATGCTGCTCGTACTCTTTGCATGCCTGCCATGCAGTGCAGGCTACCAGTCGGTGTGGACTGTCGCTGATTTGGAAAGCGTCAGACAGATGGCAAATAACGCGAGGCATATCACGGACGCCAAGAGCAGGCTGCGGCCGGTGAGTGGCCGGGCTGCTGGCTTGACGGCTTGGCTGCCTGCCCTGCGTGGGATTGGCGTGTCTGATGCATTGCAACAGTGGCATGGACAAAAGCTCTGTGTCGCCCGTAAAAGCCCCGAGCTTACTGAGGCGACTGAAGAGGTTGGCATTGCCAGTAACGGCGAGTTGATGACAGAGTAACGGAGCCTATATACTCCGCGGAGGCTACGCAATATCGGACTTGTTGGATACGTGGAGACGACATGCTGATGCTCGGGCATATCGACTGCAAGTTGAGTTGCAGGCACAGAGCATGCCGTGTCGTTGGTACCGTTGAGCCGCAACAAGGATTCTCCTAGAAGATAACAACATCGTGAGGTGGGGCACACGCGCAGTGGGTACGGCAACGATCCTCTGGGAATGGAGCTTGAGGGAAAGCATGCGGGTAGCCTTGAGTAATAAATGAGACGGATGATGGTGTACCGATTATTTGTTAAGTGGTCAAGGTGGCGTATACTTTCGCTAGAACGAGGCACGATGTTGTATACCTTTTCTCCGAATGGTAAAAAGGAGAACTTATTGAGTGGCAAATATACTGCCGTTGTCGGAGGACATCTGCACATCTCGTGCAAGATGAAGCCTGTGATGGGCGACGGTGCTGCACATCCGATGGTCGATGATGTGACGGGCGATGGCAATGTGAAACACGCGTCGCTTCAACATGGTGCTTGCTGGACGGGCATCTGGACAACAATTGCGGTGCCTGCCGTGACCGCCGAGGATGTTGGCCTTGGAGCAGGCGTGCTTCAGTGCGCGTGCCCAGAGGTGCAACGGGCGCGGAGCAGAGCAACATGAAAAGCTTTCGCGATCGACAGCAATGAGCGAGCGCCCTTGCAAAGTTGGCAAGCCGCCGAGTTGTTAGCGGCATGCACAACGGTGGAGAGAGGAGCAAGAATACTGCCCCATGCTAGCGTGCTACAGGCGAGCATCAAGGTCGCAGGCTGTGGTGCTCGCGATCGAATCGCCGAGCCAATCATGGCAACGGGAGCAAGATGCGTGGTGAGCAAGGTCGGAGGATGGCTGGATGGGTTACATGGCTTGGGCGGTAAGAGATTGCCACTGTCGATTTGTGTACCAGTGTGGTTACAGAATGTCGACTTGCTCATGTTTCGAGGTTACAGAGACGGAATGGCAACAGTCGGCGAAATGGTCTGATGAGTGCGTCCGGACGCCATCGTCCGTCGAGGCCGCCGCCTTGTGGATTCCTGGGCAACTGCCAGTGACAGCAGCACGAGCAGCGAATTGACGAGGTCCATTTTCGGCCGTGTTCCGCTTTTTCGTGAGGTGACGGTAAACCCACATGACGGCATCGTCGATGTCTTCTTCTCACTTTGGCCGCCTCGAGCATGGGGCCTGTCTCATTTAACTTTTTTACATGGGTTTGTGGTCTTTGTCGGCTCGTATTATGCCCCGATGAGTCGTAAGAGGTTTGTCGTAGGATGCCAATGCGGTAGAATGGGATGGCGATCAGTATCAGGCTGACTGTAAATGTTTCTTTCATCGTGATGGCAGCTTCGTCGTGCTCAAGCCCCCGCTCATGGCGACGGGTCCGCATAGATGAAAGAGCGGCGTGCATGGTCCGCCACGGATGTGTGAGGCCTGAAGCAGCAGGAATGTGGTGGCTCGTGGTCTTGTTGGGAAGGCTGGCGGCGAGACAGACGGCTGGAGGCGTGGCGTCTTGGTTCATGCCGCTAGTGTGGCTCAAGTGAGCAGCGACTCAGCGAGAGGTGTGCGGCTTGATTGGTGATGGGATGCATGGCGGCTACAATCATGGTACAAAGTCGTGATGCCTAGAAAGTGCCTCGGTGCCGGGGCTGTTTGTACCCGCACGTATCCGTGATATTGCTTGGGGAAATGGTAGGGGCATGCAGTGCACCGGCGTGTTCGGCCGGATATTCATCCCTTGTTGGGGGTAGTGGCGAGGCTGCCGGGCATAATGATTAGCATTTTGGCATTGACTGGGAGGATTGCTGGATCCGTGGAGATGCACGACGCTTGTCGGCCGTTGAGGCGGCAGACTGCGCAATGGTTGGCTGGAGGCGGACAGGATAGAAAAAGGAAAATTTTTAGCTGATGCTCTGATAAGTTCTGATAATGGCGGGCAAAGGTGGCACCAGTGGACGAGCACGGAGCGAGCGGTGCCCCACTGGCTCGCAGCTTTTTGCAGGCAAGACAGCCGGGTTTAGCAGGCGACCCACCAAACATGGCCTGTGCAGCCTTATCTTGGGAATTTCAGCGATGAAATGGACGAAAATTCTGTCGCCGACAGACTCAATCTGTACCTACCGAGTGCTGCACTGTGATGGAGACGCTGGAGCAGAGCATCTTGGCATACGGAGATGAAACCCAGCGTGACTCCCATTTTCCCCGCGGAACACAATTCCTGGAGAAGAGGAGCTTCTTGCTCAAAGTACGTGTGTCTGTCGGCCACAGTCAACGCAGGCTAACCACCATGTTCGTTAGTTACAGGCAGCACACCGAGTAAACAAAGTCACGACAGCTACGCCCATGCACGGCCATGGCAACACTGTCCAAGCTCCTCCAAGACTCAACCACGCTACTTTCCATGGGTTAGGTCTGCCGCCTCCTTGCGTCTCAGCTAGAGAGGCGCCAACCCGCCCGGCGTCGTCCTAAAAGTGACAGCTCTGCGCCACAGCGCGGCGTCTTGATAAGCAGATCAACAGCAGGGCTGCCCGCGCGCAACCCAAATTGCCAGCGCCAGCTAATATACAGACTCGCTAGTACTGATATTATTAGCAGCCCGCATCTTTGCAACCCACACGTATCAGCGTATTATCAGTAGCGGCAGGGGGATGAGCAGGCCGTCCGTTCTCAGGCTAGCGTCCCAGCAGTTGACTACCCAGCTGGCCGTTGCGAGGGTTGTTCTTTGCGAGAAGCGAATTCCTCGTCAGCACGTTAATCACGCATTGGTTGCCTGTGTCTGTCTGTTTCTGTGTCTGTGTCTGCTAGGGCTGACAAGGGATGCTGCGAATCGTTGGAAACAACTGCCGCTGATCGCTGCAAACTTACATCAGTGCCTCCTCGTTGAGCAGACTCGAGAGTGGATGACCGTGCTCCAGTTGATTGTGTGCTCGCTCGCGGCTCGCCTAATCTAGACCACTCGGTGTCGCCAGTCTATTCCTTGGACAATTCCCCACCGGTGCCGGAGCCGGCGGTGCCAGCCCGGCGCCACGGCGAGAGTTTGTCAGAGACGGCAACGCAACGAGAGTTTCGTTCCTACAGAGGAAAAAGTTTGAATACCTTACCCTCCATGCAGGCTGGACCCTTGGGAGGCTTGCGTCGCAGAAACTCGGCCCATCTATGCCACCTATGCCACCTCCGGATTCATTTGCGCGGCCGTTGCATCGCAAAGTCGTGCCAAACTCAAAGCCGTCGTTGTGGCCGGCAGACGAGAGGGCTGTGTGACGGTAGATAGGGACGGTGCATGGCCATGCCGAAGGGCCATTCCAAGGCACGGCAATGCGAGCGCACACTTGGCTTCCCTACTAGTTAAACATGTCAAGATAGCAGATGGTACAGATATTTCAAGTTGGTGGGCTTACTAGTGGTTGGTACTAATAGCTGATAGACAGACGCGGCGTGCCAAGTTCCAAGTATTGGAGGAGCCGGAGATGTGGTGTGTGGTGTTTCCTCGGTGGGCGCGGCACCGGCATGGACATTTGGCTAATTCCCGCAGAAATCCTGGTTGTGCGAAAAATGGCTAAAATAATGCCATGTCGAGTGGTTTTACTTTTGCCACCTTCCAGGGTCCAGCCTGCATTGGCTTCAAATGGTACCGCATTCTGATGTGGCGTGTTGCGTGTTACGGTGCTGTTTTCGGTGGTGATGGTGTGAAGCTTTTGCGGGCTCAGTGGCAATGGCGTTGGGTAGTGGGATGGCTAGCGGCCGCTACGGGGAGGCGGTGATGGTTTTGGGGGTGTGCCAGAATTCCTGGAAAAGTGCGCCGTGTGCGTGGGAAAATGAAATTGGCAAAGGGGAGATGGATGTGTTGTTTGTTTGGAAACTGCCAAACTGGTGACACGGGCATGGTTCAAGTGTCGATGCGAGGCGGCGCACAGCTTCCCAGCAAGATGAAGATGACGGCATGCAGCCCCAGGCCAGAGGCGCAACAACCCATGTCGTGGTAAATTGTCTTTTCAATTTTTTCCCGGGCTGCGTTGTCCCACTGTGCTGGGCTAATTGGCCCGCCAAGACTACAAGCGCCCCAACATGCTGCGCGCCATCACCGTGGGCGTGGATGGCATGCAGGCGTGCCTCCACTGCGTGATGTGATGTGCGATGGAGTGGGCTGTTGTATGAGCTGGATGTACGACGGCAGAGAGTCAGTCGTCCATGTAGTCGTTGATGCTTGGCTCTTGGCTCTATCAGTGGTGATGTCGACTGATTGTGTCTGGCCGGGAAATCAAGAAGAAATCCGTACGCCCGCAAACCACACTGCACCTTGCGGCACCTTCCAGCGGCATCTCCCAGCGGCACCATCCAAAGTCTCAGCGCACCGCCACTAAAATTACCCACGGACTCCAGCACATCTCCCACCAAAATTACACCAGCTGCAAGCACTAATAAAGGCCGCTAAAACCTCCCCAGGCCCGCCCGCTGGGGCTAGCGTCCTCTCAGCGCCCCTCGGCCTCCTTCAGCGCTCTCCCAGGCGTCCACCACGCCCAAAACATCAAAAACACGCCTCCCCCACCTCGTTTTTCTCTACTCCTGTTCCTCCTCGTCACTCCCACGCCGGGCCAAATTCTTCTGCTTCTTCTCGTCCAGGTCGAGGGGTTGTTTTGCATTTGAATCCATTGTCCACTTCAATTCGTCATTCTTCTTTTCGGGTTTGCATTCGGGTCATCTGTTTCTTCTTTGCCTGGTCGGAACCGTCATTGACCCGCTCGTCGCTTCCGGCTCGCCTCACTGTCCAGTCGCTGCACAGTTTGCTCCGCCGTCTGCGAACCGACCAACATCATTTCCTCCTCGCATATACCCTTTCCGACCTCTCCCTGTCCTCCCCCGTCGCTAGATGCCCTTTCCGCCTCGACGAGCGTGCTGATTGCTGCCATTTTACCTGGTTTGGTTGCTGGAATATTGCCCAAACCTTGTTTCTCGTGCGGCGGTCTCTACGGTACATCCGATCTCTCCGATGTAGGTTCAGCCCTCTACCTACGGTCATCCACAACTTCAGCCTTGGCAGTCTTGTTCCTCACCGCGTGTTTTTCTCTCTCTGTCGCCGTTTCTTTAATCGTGTCCCTTTTGATTTTGATAAAGTTCCATTTCGTATATACCTTCAACCGGCACCCGCTAACGTCCTCAGCCTAGAGCCTTTTGGACAGTTCCCTCTCATGTATTAACCGCCGAATTTTTCTCTGAATCATTCGCTCCATCCTACGGTGCTTCTCATAGGCGCCGTCAGTCGAAAAACTCAACCTTGTCGCCCACTCCTCACACACACATTGCCGATATTCTCGAGGGAGGGCGCTGCCCGCCTCTCGCAATGCCTTATACGCCGCCGTCTCGGTCGCCGGCTTCGTCGGTTTCTGCCTCCCCGGACGTCAGTCGACGCTCCTCCATCCAGAATGGCTCTCGCCCATCCCTGCCGCACTCGGCATCCTACCTAAATAAGCACCGCCGCACACCTTCCATCACAATCATCAACCCCGACCAACCGACGGCCGCCCAACCACCCCCGAGCGCCAGCGTGCGACAGTCCCCTCCTCCTGTCACAGATGTCCGCCCCATGCCCGCTGGTGCCATCATCTCGCCTCCCGAGTCTGCCTCTGGCAGTGATGACGAGTTCAAGCCCTCGGAAGACAGCTTAAAGAACCTGCGCGAGGCTGTCGGCCAATTATCACAGGGCACGCCTCTGTCTTCGGATGAGAACCTGACCAATGCGTCCAGAGACATTACGGCACAATCGCCGGCGGACATGCGCATCAGCTTCAGCGCCACGGCCCTGCCGTCCTATTCCGCCAACTCCGGACGCAGTATCAGTCACAACCGGTCTGCAACAGAGCCTCATGCCAGCTTTACATCCACCGATAACTCGGCCACAATGTCATCCGAGTCTGATGAGGATCTCCGCAGCAAGCCACAAATGGTCAGGAAAAAATCGGGCGAGCTTGTCCGACCTGCTCTTCGCGGCTCCTCTCGTCGTCGTCCGCTGAGCATGCCTGGCACGCCCGTCTTCTCCAAGGCTGTCCATTTCGACTCTCACCTTGAGCACGTCCGCCACTTTCTCCAAGTTGACCGACCTCTGGCTGTTAGTGCTGGCTCGTCCCCGGTCGACGCGTACGAGAGCGACAATGAGTATCCTTTCCCCGGCGGCCCCAAAACCCGGACTCCGCCGTTTGAGTGGGAGCTCGCCACGACCAACTTTCCCCACGACAACAACCTGATCCGCCGATCCCTGCCTGCTCGTCTGGAAAAGGTATGGCTGGCCAAAGACCAAAAGTCTCTACAGGCCTCGATCAGTGTTGCCAACCTCGCGTTCGAGAAGCTCATCACCTGCCGTTTCACCCTCGATGGGTGGAAGACGACTTCGGAAGTGACGGGCGAGTATGCGTCTTCCATCGATGCTCGCGAGGACACTGTCAGCCACGACCGCTTCACAGTGTCCATTCAGCTAGCCGACACAGCGAATCTCGAGTGCAAAACGCTCTTCTTCTGCATCCGCTACTCGGTCAACGACCAAGAGTACTGGGACAACAACAACGGCTCCAACTTTCAGGTCGACTTTCACAAAAAGTACCTGCCTCAGCGCGGCAAGGGCCAGTTTCAGGGCGCTAACAAGGCTCCGGGCAGTCTGCCTCGCAGCAACCGTCGACAGAGCCACACGACTGGCCCGCGGCCCATTTCGATGCCCGCATCGCTCGATGACTTTGCCGACGAGACTGGCTTCCGCTTCGACCAACCCCTGCACGAGTATCTTGGCGAATCCGGGGGCGGCCTCCGTCTCAAGTCCAAATCGTTTGGCGATTTGGCCAGCGACAACATCATCAAGTCGCTTACTGCCCCGAGCGGGGCGGCCTTTGCCAACCGCTACGACTTTGGCGCCTCTCTGGACGCCGCGCTCAAGGCTCGCAAAGACTCTTCCCCTAAAGAGGCCGACACTTTGTACATGAAGAGCAACACCAAGGGCGCGCTGCCCACCAACTTTGGCGCGCCGCAAACGGTCGTCGTTGCCGCCCCAGACACTGCCATTGCTAGCTCTTCCTACGAGGAGCTGGTGAACAAGTACTGCTTCTTTGGCGTCAAGTCGTCCCCACTGGAGACGCCGTCGAGGCCCAAGGTGGACACGGGCGACGCCAAGATACTCGCCAGCTACGAAGTGTCGCCACCCACCTCGCCTGGCAAGGAGAGCGTGCCCACGACGAGCACCGTCGAGTACGCCCTCACAAAGCCTACCATGAGATCAATGTCGCCGAGCTTTACCCCCGCCACGGGCACATCGCCGGCCGACGTTGCTCTGCACGCGCAGCAGACGCCCGACCTATTCGTTCCGGCGACTGCCATTCGGGGATGATAAAATGGCCCATGTACATGGCCTGTTGCATCATGGCTCGCAATTTGCGCAGCCCGTTGACGGCTCAGCCGTCTGTTGAGAATGACACAATATGGAGTTTGCTTTTATTTCCTACTGTCGATAATGATGTTTTAATGACGGCCCGCAGGCCTGGATTGGTTCTTGCGCTACGGCTTCGCATGGTTACGCGCATGATTTGTTGCATTTCATTTCGAGCGTGGTATTATTACGGTTTATTGAATTCATATCGGACGAGAGCATAGTTGGAATTTTGCTTTGAAGGAGTACAGCTGTGGAAGTACAGCTGTGGAATTCTCTTGTCCCGCACAGTACATGGATTGCGGGCTGTCGAGAGTAAGCATTGATTTTGGTTGGCACAGCACAAAAGCAAAGATATGGCCGGAAAACCGTCTGGCGTGGCGGCAGGTGGACATGTGAATTGAATGAAATCACGACATTCAGCGAAGTGTGCATATAACGTGAAGTCGACGTGCTCCGACGTGAAGTGTCGACGTAAAGTTTGTAGTGATCAGTACAGTGTAAATTGTGTGAGGAGTGACAATGTAGCAATCATTGGCCGTGACACAAATGGACGGCATCCCGCGCAAGTGTATCCGCGGATGTGAGCTAATCGGTATGCTTGATAATGCGAGGCGGAGTTTCCATGAACGAATCAATCCAAGCACCCGTATCCAGCGTCGTGCTACAATCGTAGTCGCTGGAACCCAACACAGCTCCGTCCGCGGGGGAAGAAGACGCAGGTGCATGCAAGGTATTTCTAATGCAGCATCCCTGCGGTGCTATTTATGGTAGACTGTCGGAATGCTCGCAATTGACGTTCCGCATCCATCTGTGGCAAGCTGCTTTGGCCAGGCAGCTGATCAAACGTTGCGGATTCATGATGGGCCGGGACTACCATAGACTACCAACTACCATGGACTACCACGTAGATGACGCTATCGACCAACTCCGCCACGACAAGTCCGTCATGGCATGTGGCCTGCCCGCCGTCTACATCACGCATGACATTTTGTTCTCTTTGCTTCATATAATCCTACAAGCACCCATTTCCATCTTGAAACCAATCTTGTACTCGTCGTCAATAACCGCATCTTGTCCACCTCACCGACCTCACCACTATCGACAACTCTCACCGTGGTACAAACCCCCTCTTACATCCACCACCATGTCCATCACCCCCCAAGGTCGCAACATCGCCATCATCGGCGCCAGCGGCACCCTCGGCCGGCCTCTCCTCTCCGCGCTCCTCGCCTCCCCCGCGAGGCACACTATCACCGCCGTCCAGCGCCCCGACGCCACGTCCACCTTCCCCCCGGCCGTCCGCGTCCTCCGCGGCGACCTCTTTTCGCAGGCCTTTCTCGCGTCCGCCTTTGCGGGCCAGGACGCGGTGGTGCTGCTGCCGCCGCTCGCGCACATCCTCGCGCTGCAGGAGCCGGCCGTGCGCGCGGCTGCAGAGGCCGGCGTGCCGTGGGTCTTTCCGGCCGAGTTTGGCCCGGATCCGTTTGCGGCGGGGCTCGTCGCGGAGAATGCGCTGCTGCGGAAGAAGAAGCAGGTCCGGGAGCTGGTCGAGGTGCTGGGGGGCGTGAGCGGCTGGGTGTCCGTCGCCGTCGGCCCGTGGACCGAGTACGGCGTGGGGCTGGGTCTCTGGGGCGTCGACGCCAAGGGGAGGAGAGCGACGCTGTGGAGGGGCGCAGAGGGGAGGGTGAGCAGCGCCAGCGCGAGGCATGCGGGCGAGGCGCTCGCGGCGGTGCTGAGCCTGCCGGGGGAGGATCTGGAGAGGGTGAGGAACGGCGCCGTGTACGCGCCGTCGCTGCGGTTCACGCAGCGGGAGCTGCTGGCCGCGGCGCAGAGGGTGACGGGGGGGGAGTGGGCGGTGGAGGAGCGCGAGGTGGCGGGTGTGGTCAACGAGTACGAGGAGGGCCTGGCGAGGGGCGACGAGGACGCGGGCCATGTAAAGTTTTTTGTGACGCATGCGATGGAGGGCTCGGGCGCGGACTTTGAAGACAAGATTGACAGGGAGCTGCAGAGCAAGCTGAAGGCGTTGGGGCTGGGGGAGGAGACGCTGGAGGATGCGATTCGGGCGGTGTTGGCGTGACTTGGGCTGGCTGCTGCGTCGAGGTGATGTAGTGTAGCGAGGTCGTTGTCGATGTTGACATGTGTGCTTGAGTACGCTGGTGCATTCTCTTTTGGAGGCTGCTGTACAGTATCTCGGTTTGTAGTTCATCACTGCGCCTCGAGTAAGATGGCGCATCTCAAGAAACTGAATTACGATTATACACCGCTGAGTTATCATGACAGTTGGATTACCACTATACACTTGAGTTGTCTTGACAACTGAGTTACTACTTTATACACGTGAGTCATCTTGATGCCGTATTATACACTCCCGGGAGCACGCTGCGAAATAGCCTCCATCACCACCTCCGTGAGCATGCTTACACTTTGACACCCCAACCTCACCAACAATACCAACACAAGCACACACCTACCGCCGAATCCACAACCCGCCATTCCCACAACTCGCATCCCGCAGCGTCCCCGCCTCGCTGCGTATCCCCGCCCGGTGCATCGGCACCCTGTCCACCCGCGCCGCCAGCATCCCCGTCACGCCGTCCAGCCTCTCGCCCCAGCCGCGCGCGCTCTGCCTCGCCCGCAGCCCCGCGAGCGTCTCGCGCGGCTGCCACCGCGGGCGCGCCAGCGTCGCCAGCGTCGTCAGGAGGTCGTCGGCGTGTCGCTGCAGCGCCGCGTCCACGTCCACGTCCGCGACGACCTTGGCCACCGGCCGCAGGAAGCCCATCAGGAGAAGCTGCAGCGATGCGCCGCAGAGGGCCGCCGCGCCGAGCTCGTGCAGGATGTGCACCGCGACGCGATTCTTGGCGGTGATGCGCGGAGGCGCGTCTTCGGCTGGCGCGATGCTGACTACGGCTTCGTACCAGGCTAGATCGCCCTCGTCGGCGCCTTGTATGCGTGTCCACGCGGCAAAGGTCCCCGTCATGCGCATCGTCAGCTCCTCCGGCACACCAACTAAATTCGCCGTCGGGAAGCCGTACCGCGCCGCCGTGTACCCGCTGCCTTTGACGACGCGGCCTGTGAATTGAATCGGAAACGGCATCTCCGGGCCGTGGTCCGGGCCGACGATGCCCACCGTCGGCTCCATCATGGCCGACGACACGGCCCGCTCATACCGCCCAGCTGTACTGCTCTGCCAGCTGCTCTTGACCACCTCTTCCATGCCCGTCCTCTCATACCCGCGATACACCTGCCGCCCGACCTTCTTTGCCGTCACGCTCGCCACTTTGCCCACGCCCGCTGTCGCCGCACCCGTCGCCACGCCCGCGTACGTCGTCACCACGGCGCTGGCCATCTTGACGCCCACCTCGAGCGGCATGCTCCAGAGGCCGGCGCCGCGCAGCACGCTGACGTCGGCCGACGTGCTGGCGAGGCGGAACACGGGGCTGCCGCCGAGCACCTTTTTGCCGTCGCTCGCCTGGCAGAGCACGATGCGAAAGTAGCCGTCCTGCGCGGCGGCCGGGATCCTCACAATGTGCGTCTCGCGCGCAACATGCATCTTGGTCCGTCCCGTCGCCTTGTTCACGAACCGCCGGAGATCGCGCTGGATGCCGCGCTCCTCATTCACGGGCAGGTGCGCCGCTTCCGCGCGCGTGGTGGGCGTCACGTCCAGCCAGCTGCCGGTGGTGCCGACCATGGCCTTGAGCGACATGCCCACGCTGCCCGAGTAGCCCTTTTGCTGGAGCCACAGCGAGCGCGTCTCCGGAAGGGGCTCGTCGGACAGGATGGTCAGGGTGACGGCCGTGTCCGGCCCGCGGTACCACACCAGCGCGCCCGAGTGGCGGATGACGCTGTGGTGCCGGGTCGACGCCACGGGGCTGCTGACGAGCCCGCCGGCGAGGTACTGCGCCTCGTCCAGCGCCCGTTTCCACGACGATTCCGTCTTGGCGGCGGGCTCTGCTGGACTCTGCGGCCGGCGCAGGTCTACCGAGCTCTTGGCCCTGCGGACTGGCAGCGGCGGCGGCGGCGGGTGCGACGATGCTACGGCGTCAAACACAAAGCCAGGAGGCAGCGTCACGGCCGACTTGTTCCTGGACAGGGCACTGGACAGGGGGGAGGGAGGCGTTAGGTTGGGCGGCTGGAGCGTGTGCGGCTCGTGCAGTCGCGCGGCCGACTTGCTGGAGCGCAGGCGAGGCGGCGACAGCGGCGGGCGCCCGGGGAGGGCAGAGTACGGCGGCGGCGGATCGGCGGGCGAGGCAGCGCTGGTGACGGGACGGCGCGGGATACTGAAACCGCCATATCTGGAGTCCATTGCTGCATGCATGCGGCCTGATTGTATGTTCGTGGTTGGCACTGTAAAAGTACTGCTGTCTCTTGAAAAAGGGAGTCTCATTTCGGTTACAGGTTGTCCCCGCCGAGACCCCTGGACCGCGACGGGACAATCACAAACTTGCGAGGTGCGCACCTCTATCGAGAAAAATGAAGTGTTTATTTCTAATAAGACTGCCTTATGTATTACATAAAGTGTTTTTCAAACGATGTAGCTGCAATCGGCACTTTGACCGTTCGGTAGTAACGACACCGGGCTTTCATGGACGCCTACATCGGTAGCGCTCCAATGGCTCAATGCAAAATACAGCTCATTTACAGTCTATACTAGTATAACATGAGTCAAATTAGCATACGTATTAATTTGAATCAATAATCAATTCAAGGAATGCGGTACTGCCTCCACCATAAGAAGCTGGCTGTGACGAACTCGAGCGTTGGCTGGCTGTAGAATGCTTGGACGATGTGCTGGTGTCGACAACAAGCTGCTCCGCGTCGACATTTGACAGCGGAGCGTATGTGACATTCTCCGGCTACTTGTCGAACAGTAACTCTCCGTTGCCCGGCGTGACTACAACTAGCAGTGTGAAATGCGATGAGTTTTCTTTACTCTTCTTGCGTCTCTCCTGCGTCGACACGTTGATTTGTAATGGACGCTGAGACGTAATTTGTCGCAGTTCTTCCAGCCAGCTGATCACAAGAGGGTGGCGAATCAAGAACTGGGCTCTGCAACATTATTAAAAGGCGAAGAAATGAGTTCACGGGATAGGCTGAAAGTTTGGTTATGGCAGTCTGCATCAACTCAACTACGACCTGAATTATCATGCCCTGAATTATCATGCCCTGAATTATCATGCCCTGAATCATTTTGGAGCTACCCATTCTGTCGGTGTGGTAAACAAGCAAACTCTCAGATCATGACTGACACGATCAATCAAGCCCCTATGTGAGGATCATCAACGAGGCACATCCCGATTGGCCTGTGACTGCACATGTGCGTCCCAGGTGCCCGAGGCGCAGGTAAAGGCAAGCTCGGAGTCGCTCGAGCGCTATTCGGCGACTTTGGCGACTGTGACAAGATGAGAGTCGAGCACGAACGCGACGCTGCAGTCATCGCCGGCACCTCCTCACCGCGGACTCAGTGGCCGCCATCATCGCCGCAAGCTGATGGCCCCGCGCACTGGGATTCAAGCCGGGGCACCCCATGTAGGAACAGCTGCACGATGATGTCAAAGACGTCCCCATGTAGCGGAGTAGCAAGCAGAGACCGAATAGTAGAGCGATGGGTGGATATTGGGGGCTTTCTGCCGCGCCAGGGAGACCATACGTGGACAGTGATGGCTTCCAGCCGTGAAAAGAAACGCGCACAAGCTGCCACGGTTGATGGACAACTTGGAAACTGCACGTTGATTGTGCAGAAAATTGGCGCCCTGGTTCGTGATAAAACGTTCAGTTTTGATAACACATGTGCCCAGCAAAAATAGACTACCAGTCGTACCGGCATCAGTTCCATCATGCGTGGTCCACGTCGAGCCCAGCCAACTCGCCCTTCCAAAACAACTCTTACAGCGTCACCTGTTTTTTTTTGATAAACACTGGCAAAAATTCTGAGCTAGGTCATCATCTCAGATAAAAAGTACTTACTGGCCCCTGTTCAGAACCCGGCACATACATTGCATGGCCTAGGTCAAACGGCAGCGAGTACAGCAAATTCCTCGCGTCCCAGCCCTCCTCTGCCAGCCACCCACGTTGGCCCACAGCCACACTCGAATAACAGACTCACGACATCCTGCTTGGCTTCGACGGCTCTATACATCTTGTGCAGCCCGTCATATACGCCCCCATCGCTCAGCTCGCGTCGCGGCGCGCGCCATTTTGCCCACATCATACTCGCCTAGTGCCCGTACAACGAACACGGGTCAAGCACAAAAAGCTTCGCCCGTGCGCGCATCTCGCGAAACCGCGGCCAGCAAAACAGTACGCCTCCTCGTAGCGATCTCGTGCGTAGGGGCTTTGGGGACGAAGCCGGCAGCGGCGACATCAATGGCTTTGAAGGTATTCATATTCGCCTTTGCACATTTCGCGACCCATCTCCCCGAGCCAAAGGACCTGCTCTTCATCAGCGCACCACCCTCCACAAAAGAAGGCGTGGACGTGCCTGGAGAAAGTAGCTCCTTTCCTCTCCAGACTTCAGCTTCACCTTGATTCGTCCTGTTTTTCCCCAGCAGGACTTGCCGTGGTCCAATACCGACAGCAACTGCGCGCCCTGGTCGGGAAACGCTGTGCAATGAGCAACGAAACACCATCAGCCAACAGGTATGATATCCATGACGCAGAGCTTCGACGGAAAATCAGTAGACCGTGCCACAAGAATCCCCAAGAAGCCGCTGTGCTTTATAAATAAACAAGGCCGTGGTGGTGAAGACGGCAGTTTCAAAGGATCAATACAAAGTGCCGCATTTCAGTCAGCAGCTTCGCAGCGGTGGCGAGGAGCATGCTCGTCAACAGCCATGCATGTGATGAGTAATGCACCCTGCATCCGCGCGCATACAGCCCTCAGCCCAGGGACAACCGAATGATTTGATTGGTGTGCGATGATTTCAGCTCTTGTAATCTGGCTTCTCAGATGAACTCTGTACATGATGGATATATCGTCGCTCGGGAGTGACCTGCTCTGACTTGGCCGAGACTCTAGCTGCTGCTGCGTATTCGTCTGCGGTGTTGAGGCTAGGAAGATGCGATTCACGCCAATGAGCGATAGCGCTGCGATGCCTTTCACAAGTGGTGCGGCCAGTATTTGATCGCATGCGCCAGCAGGGGATAGTTCCTGGATGCATCCAGCAGTCTTTCTTCCCAGGGGTACGTGCCTCGAGCATGATTGCAGCACTTGCAATCTGCTCGTACACGTCGCTTACGCGGCACGGCACTTGTGTGAAAGCCATTTCGACATGGTCCAGTGTGTATCACTTGCCCTGCATCTTGGAGGGCTGGCAGATGCTGCTGACGTGCATGGAATCCATCTTCAGGATTCACGGGCTGTCGGCGTGCCTCTGGAGGAGTACCCATGGAATCTCCGTGCTTCACAGCGCCTTTTGAGCTGCTGTATCCCAAACGAACTAGGTCAGTCACTTTTCCTTAAAGGCTCAGCGCAAAAGGATCCAACCACTCAAGCATCATCTAATGCACACATAATGTAAATGGCTGAAATTTGTACAATCTTTATTTACTTCTTTGTCATTTCAGGTGCTCGGTATATACGACTTTTCCATGCTTAGGCGCTGGCAACAATAGCCTCAATCTCGGCGGCCGTGGTGGGGAGCTTGGTCAGGTTCTCGTGGCCCGTCTCGGTGACAAGGATATCATCCTCGATGCTACAACAATTAGCAGCTTTTCACTGCGCGCTGCGTCCAAAACTTACCGGACACCACCAACGTCCCAGTACTTGTCGAGGACGCTTTCGTCGATGAACTTGCTGTGGACAGGGTCCTTGAGGTAGGGCTTGATAATGAATTCGCAAAAGTACACCTAAGAGGTTTGTTAGACACGCCAATCAACTCGAGTTAATCACGTACGCCAGGCTCAATCGTAACAACAGAGTTGGTGGGGACAATGCCGCGCAGGCGCAGGTTGGGGAAGAGCTTGTCGGGGTCCTGGCGGTTCTGGCCGCCGCAGGTATCGTGGCAGTCCATGCCGAGATGGTGACCGAGGCCGTGAGGAAAAAAAGCAGCCGAGGTGCGAGCCTTGAGGATTTCGTCCTTGTCGCCCTTGAGAATGCCGAGCTCGAGGAGGCCCTCAATAGCAATGGTGTGGGCGAGAATGTGGAGGTCGTCATAGTTGACGCCGCCCTTGAGGCGTGCACTTGTCTCGTTCTTCATCTTGAGGACAATGTCATAGATAGCCTGGGACTCCTTGGTAAACTTGCCGCTAATAGGGAACGTGCGGGTAATATCGGCGCAGTAGTTGTTGTACTCGGCACCGGCATCGACGAGAACATTCTGCTTGCCCTCGAGGGGGCAAGTGTTATCAACATAGTGCAGAGTCGCCGCGGCGCGACCGCTAGCAAAGATGGGGTGATAGGACATTTCCTTGGAATTGTACGAGTAGCAGCGCTCGAGGAAGGACGCCTCAAGCTCCTGTTCCGTCTTGGCCGTCTTGGCGCGCTTCATGGCGGCGACGTGTCCGAGGCCGGAAACATAGTTGGCGCGGCGGATCAGGGCGACCTCGTACTCGTCCTTGACGACGCGGGCCCGCTCAATGGCGGGCTTGACAGTCTGGAGATCCTTGGCGGTAAATGCGTCGAGAGCGAGAGAGACGTGGTCCGAGACCTGGCCATCAATGGCGTAGACGGTGGCTTTGGGGCTGGCAGCGGCAAGCTTCTCCAGAGTGGCAGCGAGCTCGGTGTTGGGCTTTACGTCGTCAACATCGTATAATCTGAGGGCGTCGTCAATAGTGGTGGGCAGACCAGACCAGATGACATCCTCGGGGTCGATGGGGGGAATGAAGAGAGTGGACTTGTCGGCCTGAATGTCGTAGACGAAGAAGCAGTCGGCAAGGTTGCAGCCGGTGAGGTAGTAGAAGAAGCGGCGTTGGCTGGGCTGTTAGTCGGTGGTCTGCCAAAGGGTGGTCTCGGCATACCGGAAGGGCACGGGGCCGTCATTGTCTTCCTGCATCTGGGTCTGACGGGCCTCGAGGTAAATGTAGCCGTTGGCGGCGGCGCCCTTGTCACGCAGGGTCTGGACAACACGCTTGGCGTGATTCTTGCCGGGGTACTTGCCCTTGAGGACGGACTCAAAATCTTGAGCCATTGTGGACAGCGTGCTGCGGAGTGGTGAGAGACGACTTCGGGGGGTAGGATATGGACGGGAAGCGAGAGGCAGATGTCGAGATGGAAGAGGCCGGAGATGCAGTGGAGTAAATTTAGAAGATAGATTCTTATGGCAGACCGGGACAGACGGCGTCGGAAAGGATGGCCGATGAAAAGTGAGACGGAGTCGGAGAGGGGCCGTTGTGAGCAGAGGAGGGGCAGACAGCATGAGGGCGGGGCAGCAGGTACGTATTGGCGGGGTTTTAGGCAGAGGCACTAACTACTAAGAGGCCATCCAGAGACTTGCAGACACTTGGAGGCACTTTTGCAGGCAAGTTCGGGGTGCTAATTGGAACATTGGACGAGAGCTGGAGCTGAAGGGAATGAGACGGCGGCAGTGCAGGCAAAGAGACGTTACAGTGGACAATAGCGGACATTCTCCAGCCAAAGCCGCTAAAAGCCACTGCAACCCCGCTGTAAAGCCGGTGACGCCATGCCCCACGGCGGCTTGGCTCGGCTGCAGAAAGCAGAGCCTGGCAGGCTTGTGAAGAAAAGACGAAGGTGCTGTATTCTTTCGGCTCTACCATCTATGATTTATTGCTTAGTATGTCATGATACTCGTGCGTCTTGCAATTTCTCTACCTTTTTTTCGCCTGGCCAACTTTTCTGCGCTCAATTCGTCGCGTCAATGCCTGGCTTCCACTACTACCAGACCCAAGCATCCCTAGGTACATTACCCAGCGCGTTACGTCACCTCTCCATCGCGGTGCAGGCTTTACGTTATGCCAACTGTTTGTTGCACCAAGCAGCCGTCGCCAAGACGCGTCTTTGGGATTGTTCAGTCTGCAAAAAAAAAAAAAAAAAGATCGGGAAGATACATAATGACCGCTCTCGTGCAAATGCCAAACGCAATTCTGCTGTCCCACCGTGAAGTGTTTGCTCTGTGGTCACAGCACACAATGTCCTCCCTGCACATGGTACATGGTTTACCCAGCAGCTCAACTCCCACCAAACACCGTCCTTCATGACAGGTCACATCCCACAAACACCATCACCACCACGGTCCCCCAAGCCACCAACACGAGCGATGCACAACATGTGCGCCTCGAATTGACGACCTTCGATCTATCGGCAGCTTACCGCCGGTTCCGATTACGCTCTCAGACGTTTTATCCCTGTGCAAACATCCAATCACAGTCACAAACATCTCGAGACAAATCAACAAGTTATCATTCTCCTTGCGAAATCACTAATCAGGCCCCGAAAAAGAAACTCCCATTTACTCGGTATTCTCTCTTTTTGCGCCGAATTGTGTTCGCCGAGACCTTGCGGCCTCTTATCCGCGACCTGCTCCTCTTCCTGATGGATTGAGTTGCCTTGTTCCACCGCGCGCCGTACGTTCCAAGCACAGCAGACAAACACTCACAGGCGCACACGAGCCCGAAGAAAACCATGAGAAGCTGAAAATGTTTCATCCCGGCCATCGCTTTCTCGTTTCCTCGGATCGGCCGTCGGGGTGGGTGTGGTCTCCTAGACACGCGCGCGCCACACTCTACTCGCGTCCACGGATAGCTACCTAGGTACCATTTTCTCACTCGGTTCGACGCCACCACTTTGCGCCCAGAATACATCATTATGACCAATGAATCAACACAAATCCTTTCAATTCATTCGAGAATGCAACGAGACAAGATGTGGACCCGCCCTTGTCATCCCTCAATTTCAGACGAGCCCGACTCTCGGTACTGCTGTCTCATACAGGCCTCCCCAGAAATGGAGCCCCTCTGACGACCCTATTCACTGCGGCGCCTCCGTGGCTTAGCAACTAAGAACCTAGGTATCGACAAGTTGCCCCAAAATTGATGCCCTTGATGTACCCCGGGCCACCTGGAAGCCGTCGCTCCTCGCGATAGCCGACAGCTCTGCCAGTATCAGTACAGCACCAGTAGTCTCTTGTCCTGGCAATCGCTGCAAAAATGTCTTTTCTCTTCCCTCGGCCCTCGGGAATGCCCTGGCATGTACCCCTGGTCCTTTACTAACTATGTTAGCCTTGTCCACCGACCATTGTCGGTCGTGCTTTGTCTTGAGACACTGCTGCGAACCTCGATGCGTAGTGCATTAGCCAGGGCCCGTCTACCGATCTGCCGCTTCTGCCACTTACCACGTCCCCGGGTCGCTCTACCCTGCTTGCCCGTTACCTAACCAGGCTTTTTTTTGCCTGTGGTCTTGTTTCCCGACTTATGCCTGTCGACAGCTCTCAATACATACTACTACAACCTCAGCTGCTGATTCGCCGCCCCGTCACCTGTCAGATCCTCATGAGTCAATGCTGCCTCGCATTGGCCCAATATCCTCTCAGACACACCCATTCGGTCCTCTTGTTTTACTTTGTCCTCGCCTCACTTTCATTCGTATACTCGTGTTTCCCCAACCGACTTTGTAGAATACCAGTTCTTAGCCATTATTGGCCCTGCTGTGCATCTTCCCCCTCTCCTCTCGCCCCGTAGCAGCATGTCTCTCGCATCACTATATATCGAGCCTTGTCGGCACTTGTCTCCCCTCAGCTCGTTACGAAACCGGATGCCTGCATAGACGCCTGTACTCGATCAAACTGCAGTCCAGAGACAAAGTTGCTCAGTTACATCGCACATTGTACTTTACTCGTATCGACAGTTGAGACCCCTGCTGCTTTGTTGTGCACCGGATCGAGAAGTGACACGGGCAGCCAACGCATAGACATCCTGTCACAGCATCCGAACATCTCATTACATCAATCTCAAATCCTTTACATTCTCTTTTTCCTCTATATATATATTCTCGCAGCATCCATCATGTCTGCCCAAGTCACATACTTCCTATCCGACGACATCTCCCTCCACCATTACCACAATCAATTACACCAGAACCACCAAAGCACCTCCAACATGCCTACCGCCACCATTGCCGTGCGCCCTGCTTGCCGCGTCCAGACACGCACTCTGCTGGCGCCGCCCGTCGTTGCGAAGCTGAGCAGCAACAAGTGTAGCTCCGGCATACACTTCTTTACGACGGCGGTGCTGTTGGACCCGTCGTCGGGCGCTGTTGCTGAGGGCCTCCTCGATGGAACCACGGCTGTCACTGGTGTACTCTTGGACGCGACCACCATGATATTCGCCTTCCCTGACCTGTCGATTGCTGCCGCCGGGACCTACAAGATGCGCCTGGATGTCTATGGCATGTATCCCGACAGTACCGAGGGTGCCACGCTGATTGCGCAGCTCGAGACGACCGAGATATCGGTCCATGATGGTCCGGTAGCGAGTCAGCGACCATGTAAGTTCCCTACCATTTCTCTCACAGTGGCAAAAACATCATGCTAACAATGGACGATGATCCAGCTTCCTCAGAGGAGGACTTGCTGCAGCAGCTCAAGAACGCTGGGGTCCCACTGTCGCCACCACAATGAAGCTGAATAGAGGCTGTGGTGTGCACGTGGAATGGAGCTGTTGTGCGCGCGCCGATAGAGTGGTACACAAGTTGGCCGACCAGGGGGTTTAGGATTGTCTGTCCGCTTCTTATTGGATCTGAACTTGGTCTCAGCTGAGTTAGACTCGGACAGGGCCGATGAAGAGTGTCTTGGAGGGACTGGGATGGATAATGAACGATAGGCACACAGGAAAAGGGATTTGCGGGTTGCTTTAATTTTGTCATGGCATGCGGGCGCACTAGAGGGCGATTGAGCGATTGAACAGCAGGAATAAATGGTTTCATGAAGCTGCATCTAATGAAGTGATCTCCCAAGGGTAACCAGTAAGAAGGCGCATCGACAGCCAATGTAGTAACAGAGGGAAAAGGTGGTGGTGCATTGCATCATAATCCCATCCTCGAGTAGGTCGGCCAAACTTTCAGGTTGGCAAATTTTGAAAAGCATACTTGGTGATGAGATCATATGAGACGATCAAGTCGGAAGTAATTAATTACCTGCGTTCCTCGCCGCGCCATTTCCGAAGACTGTCGGGGAGACAACAGAAGCAATTTTCGAAGCCCTCTAGAAAAAAAGAGGCGTTTCAAAACATGTATTCTTCTTCAAGGCACAAGCCCTGCCAACTCCGAGGCTGCGACCCAAGGGGGTGGTTCACTAGCCCACTGATTCAGTGGCTCCGTGCGGTTGCTTTGGACCAGAATGTTTGAGACGAAAGACAAACATCAGCCCACTCCAAGATTTACGTTAGTGCGCGCGAGCCAGCCTGTGCCTGTCTTGCTGAATTGAAATTCCAGCGCCGACCGTTCTCTGGCCGAGCTGTTTCTCGCGCTTTGTCGGAGACTTGACAACGAGTTGCAGCCAAGTATAGCTCTACGGGAGAACGACGACGATGAAGAAGGAAGTGCATAACAGGAAGAAGAAGAAAACATTAAATAAATGAATGGAAAAACGAGACGCCAGAGAGAGTTGAAAAAAAAAAAAAATCACGGTCACGTGCAAAATTCACTCTGTCGTGCTTCTCCACAGCAAGGCGACACACGAGCTGCGAATCACGACTCGGCAATTTGATAGCTCGCGCGGAAGCAGAATATCGAGTTGCAGAGGTTGATCAGTTGCGTATACTCCTGGAATAAATAACAAGGCACCACAATGGTCTATTACTACACGTCGGCCGTGGTCGATCCGCCCGGCTTCATCTACGTCGGCAAGGACAAATTCGAGAGTACGCCGCGCCCACACAACACCCCGTATAAGACGACATATGGAAGTTGACTGTTTGCAAAGACGAGGATCTCATCAAATTCGGCTGGGAGGAAGATGTCTGGTCTGTCATTTCGGCCAATGCAATCTGCCCACGGCCCATCTCATTTGCTAACACAGCTCTAGGGTATGACGCACAAACCGACTGTTCTCTGCCTGTCAACTAACGGCCTTGACAGTTTCACGTAGACAAGCTCTCCAGCGCACATATTTACCTGCGGATGAGCAGTGATCAAAAATGGGACTCTCTTCCCGAGGAGCTCGTCATGGACCTTGCCCAACTCACCAAAGCCAATTCCATTGAAGGTACGTGTTCTCCCCACCACTATTCCCTCGCCTTCATGGCTAATAAGGGGGTAAAGGCAACAAGAAAGACCAAATCACCGTCATCTACACGCCATGGTCCAATCTAAAAAAGGACGGTTCCATGGACGTCGGTCAAGTATCCTTTAAAAACCCGCGCCTCGTCAAGCGCATCCTCGTCCCCGCGCGCGAGAACCCCATCGTCAACCGCCTCAACAAGACCAAGACCGAGGTCAAGCAGCCAGATCTCAAGCAGGAAAAGGACGACCACGACAAAGAGCTTCGTCGCAAGGCCAACGCAGCTCTCCAAACCAAGGTACGTTTTGGGGGTCTCGCTTCAGCTCGAACGTGGGTTTGTGGGGCGGAGTGGCTGACAGTACGCGTTGCAGAAAAAGGAAGAAGCGCGACAGGCGCAGGAGTGGAAGGAGAAGAAGTGGCAAAAGGACCACGCGTACGACGACTTGTTTACAGAGGAGAATATGGACATGCAGAGCAACCAGAACCGGGCCGCGGACTGGGAGGACGATTTCATGTAGAGATGGTTGAAGCGCTGCGTAACACATTCGGACCAGCGGAGGTTAAAGGTCAGCATGGAATACAGAAGGAAATGTGCATCACAAGAGAGGGTAAACGATGGACGTGATCATTGCGATGGAGCAGCAACGCGTTCAACGCGTTCAACGCGTTCAACGCGTTCTTGGGTGATGATTTTATGGACCCTGGTAAAAGTTCACTTTTCGAGCTCTCGCTATGCGCCCCTCTCGAAAGCATATAGATGAGAGGAATAAACACCATGAAAAAAACTGCCTGTAATTTGAACAGGTGATGAAAGAAAATTCACTTTTATTATTTAAGTTTTGAATTTATCAGAACCACAGCGCGAGTTAGGCTGGGCACTCACTTGGACCGTAACAACTCTAGAACCCACCACCATCAACGGCTCTATTTCCAAAGCGCAACACAGAAGAGGATAACCATACGAAGAAAATCGCGGGAGAAAAGGACAAAGCTCTGGCTGCATCTCTCCACCAGGCACAGGGAAACTTGAAGCAGGACGCCGTGTGACCGCGCAACAACCAACTGTGCAACCTACCCTCACCACTCACCACAACCAGCGTCTTTAAATCCAGCACAGCATAAAAAAGGTCAAATGATATCTTGCACCACAGAGCAAAAAAAAAGTCAAGGCCCATTTGCAAGAATTGACAAAAAAATAACCCGGGACAAGCCAAGTCCTGGTTCAATCGTGATGTTACTTTATAGGAAAAGCCCAACGCGGGGGTCGAACCCGCAACCTTGAGATACACTCGAGTGCTGAAGACTAAGAGTCTCACGCTCTACCGATTGAGCTAGCCAGGCGAAGACTTGCTTGCCCGGATCTTGTTGAAGCAAATTGACATAATTGATATTATAAGGGGAGGGATGAGATGGGCTTGTTGATGGAAGGGCACGCCATGGCGATGGACAGTGTCACCGCAAGGTGGAAGTGCAGGCTTTTAGCAGGTTTGCATTGATGTTTATAATTATAAATCAAGATACGCTTCATAGATTGATTGAGTAGAATTTCATTCTGTGACTTCTGTCTGATCTTCGCCACTCGCCCTGCAGAATTTTTGCATACCCACATGCTACAACAGTGTCGGGCTCCTTGTAGACATGCAACTGGCTTCCGAATCAATCGGCGCACTTCTTTACAGAGCTGAAGCAGTCAGGGTAAAGCGGTATTCGCAAAAGCCCCTGCGTGTTGACCTTGTGTTTACAGGTATTATCTGTGGAACATGACTGACAGAGAGCCGCAGTCTCTGGCGTCCAGAACGTGCTCAAGACCTCCGCGGTCAGTACTAACCTCATCAGCGGCGAGTATCCGGCTGTTTGGCCCGTCTCGCTATGATTTTGACGTTGGCGGCATATTGCTTGACAAGGGGCTGGCCGAAATCACGAAAGATTGAGACTGCGGCGACGTCCACTTTCATCGCCACTCGACGCATTGGGAAAGAGACAAAAAAAAAGGAAAAAAAACATAAATATGTTTGTATGTGGGGGTATTTACCAACTTGGCCAAGTACTGACCAGCTTGTGCGCTTAAAAGATGGACATGATGTCGGCACCACCGTCCAACTCCCGGCACCGATGCAACAGAGACGGCGCATCACAGAAGAGAGATGGCCGAAAGAGCTGCAGCGACCATGACAATAACCGTGCCCATGGACACACGCACTCCTCCAGCCACGGCCCTGGCATCGCGGCTCCCTGCCGTGCCATTGACCGGCGCCACGCACAGCAGCTTGCTGTCCCACATGACCACCTCGCCCTTCTCCCGATCCTGCCTCGCGCCAAAGCCGAGCAGCACCGGGTTCGGCTGCTGCACATGCGCGTCAAACGCCGCAAAGGAGTCGACCTTGCCGTCTCCGTAGGGCCACGTCACGTCAAAGATGGGCTGGGAGCTGTACGCTTCGGGCACGCCCGTCAGTGCGTCATGCGCGCTGGCCGAGCAGTTGCTGCTCTGCAAGGTCACGGGGGCGGCTGCAGCATCTTCTGATTAGAGTGGTGATCCTGAACGTGCTTTGAATATGCCACGCAACGCACCTAATTGAAAAATAGTGCTTCCGCACGCTGCGTCGGCGGCCAGCACAGGACATTCACCCTCCTGGTGGGCCGAACCCTCCTGGAAGCTCTGAATATACTTGGTGCACGCATCATCCAGCACGCCATGACATGAGCCGTCCTGCGAGACTGTCCCGTTTCGCTGTCCGAGATGATACACGCATAGCTTGGCCGTATTCTTTGCGGCGCCGTGGATAAAGTCGTCGGGAACACTGACGTAGCCCGTGATCGTCTGCGTGCCCGGGTAGGCAGCGCTTCCGTCGCGCCTGTCCTTGAGGCCTACCGAGAGGTACCACGGCTTTCCATGGTTATGGGTAAAGCTTTGCGTCACGAAAGACACGGTGCCGGTGGAGTTAAAGGGCGGCCCAAAGTCCTTGTTCTCGCAGCCACTGACGGATGTGTCATTGGTAGTGGTAGCAGAGGAGCTGGCGACAAGCTGACACCATGCTGTGGCAAAAAAGAGTAAGTGGTGAGAATGGATCATTTGCGAGTCGTGAGAAAGCAGGTTCAAAAAAGAATGGATTTTGAAAAGTTGGTAAAATGCCGAGTACCCTCTTCCTGTTGTTGGTCGTGAAGCGGGCGCACTTTACGAGGACCCTTCTTCCCCTGCAGGCAAAGCCCGCGACCAGCGCAGCAATGAAAGCCGAATCGCTGCACAGGCTAGACGCACGAGACCGCTGAGAAACCTGACCATACAAAAGTCCCAGCGAAAGTCCCCAGCACTTCCCCGCGAAAAGCATGCACCTGTTGCGTGTGCATAGAACTAGTGATTTTGGCGGAGCCGAAGGCTCGTCCCCGGGCCAGCTTCGCGGCGGTCCTCGTTGTGTTGATTGGGCCCTTGCAAGGCCAGCCCTCCACAGCGGTCTAGATTGCTGCGGCTGCGGCAAGGGGTCGGGAACTCGGCACAGACGATGAGAAAGGGACTTTCAGCCGCCCTCTGCCATGTGCCACGCATGGGCATGCGCAAGTGGGCGCTGCCCATGTAACTTGTAGGTGGGCAACCGTCGCAGCCGAGCGGCCACCACCAAAACACCAACAAGACAAAGAGTTCTTTTGAAAATAGGCCCAGCCCATGCAACAAACACTTGTAGATGTGTAGCATGAGGAGCGACCGAAGCTGCAGACGCCATGATGGCCTTCCAGTGGCCTGACTAGCCTCATGCGCGATACCATGATGCCAGCAATGTGTTCTACATGCTCCTTCAGAAATTAGCATGAGTCTAGAAGCAGCCAACTTCTGATCAAGTGCAGCTTATGAAGCTCGCAGACCGTAGCAAGACGCAGAAAAATAAAATTACATAAATACCCCCGGCGCCTCTCCTCTTGATTCAAAGATCACACTTTCCATTGCTCTCCTCCGTCGAGATCCTACTGCTTTACTTCTTCTTCCATCCTATCTTGTCCCCGGTAAAATGTTGAGCTTGCGCCAGCTACCTATTCTTTCGGGTACTGTTGTTTCTCTTCTCGCGGCCCCCGCCCTCGGCGTCGACACTTGCAGCACCGATGCATGTCGCTGGGACTACTGGTGGTACGGCAGCGGCCCGCGCTACCGATGCGCCGATCACAACGTCTGCCATCTGTCGCACATTGATTCAAAGACCATAGGATGGTCTGTGACGGAGGGCGGCTCCCTGAACTTCAACCTGGCCAAGTCCGCGGCGCTCGGCTTCCAGAGCAGCTACACCTGGAGCGAGAGCACCACGACCGGCACCACGTACGGCGTGGACTACTACCCGCCCGAGACCGAGAGGCTGTGGATCAAGCAGTGGTTCGCGGTGCTGGACATGACGTGCCAGAAGTGCGACTGGGTGTGCTATCCCACCGGCAAGAGTGCTGGCAATGAGACGGGTGCGGGCGGCTTGAATGTCCGCGGCCAACACTGCGACCATGCGTGCGATCCCCGCAGGCACGTCGTCGCTTGGGTGCCGTGCCGTGATGCATCGTGCACCGAGTACCAATTCAGTAATGCTGACGATCAGTGCGACCATTCCAATCACTGTCAGCAAAATTGAAAGTCGGGCGGTGAGCTTGGGCCAGACCGCTCGTCCAGCCCAGTGTCATGGGCCCGGACGTCGCCAGTTCATTGATAATGCGTATGTTTATTTGCTCGAGATTATCAATTCTAGCTGAAATTGCTATCAACCAAGTCAAGTCTCTCGCTCTATAGCCTGTTCTTGTCAAATGTCATGAAAGCTACCCTTGGTTCGGTTTTTGGTCCCGCTGAGACTCATCTCCCCTTTCCCCCAATTGAGGCAGCTTTTAAAAAAAATGATCAATCCGCTACTCGTCTGGCTCCCATGATAATCCCCTCGTCTTCATATCTTCCAGCTTCTTAGTCACGAAAGGCTCCATGGCGGCCCTGGATGGCTCATCGAGTAACCCCAGTCTATGCATCCAAGCACCTTCCAACTTTCCCTCGGCTGGTCCAAAGAAACGACGATCCAGCTTCCTCCAGTAAGCTTCATCAAACGCAAAGTTTTTGCGTGCTGCATAGACTATCCAAAAGGTGCCGCTGTCCCAGCTTTCGCGCATCTGGCCCGAGAGTCTTTGCTCTTCCTGCAACAGCCCGGAAGCCATACAAATCTCTTCGCTGTGCGTCATGGCCCTTAGGAAAATCTTGAGAGGGCGCTCGTATTTCACCGTCCAGTCGTCTAATCCGCCTTGCCAGTACTCGGGCTGCTCGAGAAGCAGCCACCAGGGAGGCGCATAGGTAAACTCACACGGCGCCGCATAGGAAAACTCCCAGTCAATGACGGCCACAATCTCCAACTGGTCGTTTAGAAGAATGTTGGACGGCCGCAGGTCGTCGCACCAAAGCTTAAAGGGGCCTTTGCTGTCTGGCACGAGCTTTTCCTCTCTGGCTAGTTTTTGAAAGAGCTTCCTCGCCGTGTACTTGCGCCGACAGTCCTCTTCAGACTCGAAGGCGTCGTTTCGTTGATGGGTGAGGTGGTCGACATGAAGTGATGCAAGACTCTCAAAGTACTTTGAGGAACTCTGAAACGTTGAGCAAGGCAGTTTCGCCCGGGGAAAAGTCCCTGTCTGCACCAGCTCATTCATGGCCATGGAAAGCGGGCGGCTTGACGCGTCCCACTGCCACTCAGTGTCTTCTTGTAAAGCCCCTATCACAGGCAGTTCCAGTTTTGAGAGTTGTAAAAGGATGCCCGCAACCTGGCGATATAGATTCTCGAGTTTCTTTTCATCAACATCTGCGTCTAGCACCGGCGAGACATCGGGTGGCAAGCCTGGCGTTTTGATCGCCGCTGTCATGTTCATTTTATGATGGACGTATTCCATGATGATAAACGGCCCGATTTGGAGGGGACTCTCCTCCTTCGTTCCCCAGTGTAGTATAAATGGGATAGGGGTTGAGGTGTGGTCTTGTATGTACCTCATCGTGGCGACCTCAACTCGAACCTTTTCCTCTGGGAACATGGTCCGCCCAGGCTTGGCGAATCGTATCACAGCTGAGCCGCCGTCGGTGAATTTGACTCGAAATAGTGCGTTGAACCCACCGCCAGCTAGTGGTCCGATTTCTGTAGGATTTCCTTTGCGATGCTTGGCAACGAAATTGCCAATGGCCTGCTGTGTTTCGGGCTTCACTAGGCACTCGCGCCATTCCTTCTCCAGCCGGTCGCTTTCGTCCCATGCGACATCGTCGCCCTGGATCGAGAACATGGTGCGGATATCAGATAATTTGCCCGCAGTTGTGAGACGACTTTCATGGCGGGGGGAGAAACGCCTTTTATCAAGCGATGGTGGTGATGCCTGAAGCCTGCAGCCTAGTCACCAGCAGGGTCGCTCCGTCGCGCAAGGCACCGAGAAATAATCTGTCTCAGGTGTGATCTCAATTCCGCCACTCAATCAAAAGCATAAGCCAGGGCGCTCACTATGCTGTCACCTGTCCACCAAGTAATAAAACGACGGCATAGCTACAATGAAAGGCACAGGGGGCGGTCCAGAACCTATCATGGTTGGTGTGGCATCGGGAGAACTGTGGTCGGCGTGTGGCCTGCCCAGCTGCTTGTCAACTATACGAATCTGAATTGGGCATACCAAAAACTATTAAAAATGTTAAAAGTAAAAGGTGATAATTCGGCTGCCGGTTTTTACCGCCTCTCCATATTAGCAAGGCTCGCTGCCTGACGGAATTTCATGCCGACAGGCTGCAGGCTGCAGGCTGCAGGCTGGGTGGCGCTATTTCAACCAACACCGACGAGTACAATTATGGCTACGCAGTCAGACCCAACGGAGGAACGCTATCCTTCATATAAGGAACGCCAGATTGAAGACGAGCGTGTCTTTCTCTCTGACGCGATGAAGCGTCTCTATTGGCCTTTGGACGGCGTCTATCCCTCCGCCATATCCGTCCTGAAGCCGCTCGACGCACGCGACCGTCTAGCCAGTAGGGATGAGCTGGACCAACGCGAGCCCTTTTTCCGACCAGACACCAACAGCTGGCATGAGATTGCATCACTGCCCCTGACCGAGCCCAAGGTGTCTCTGATTGAGTTTTCCATGCGCGACCTTGACCAATGGGAGTGGAATTGGCTACGCATGCACAGCGATCATGCGTCCGCGTCCTGCGCAGAGTTTGTCACCTACGGCGACCTCAGCGACGACGTCCGGCCCTTTAGAATGGACGGCGCGGAAGACGGCAACTGGGAGGAAGACTCGGATACAGAATTTGTCATCAAATGCTGCGGCAAAGACAGACCGATGGGGAAGCGAGGGCGGAAAGTCCAAGTTACACCGGCTGCAGGCCACGCTTTTGTCTCTATACGCGACTATATCAGCAGTAAGTCTCGCTTTTGAAACATGGAAACTTTTCTGACCATCTCAGCCGTGCACCCGTGGCTCATGGCTTCACGTGAGGACATTATACGAGCAAACAGCGTTGATATTGAAAAGCTCTCGGGGCCAGCGGGCGCTGAATATATGGTCGTCAACACGAGCACGACAGAATGTGAAATTCGGTTAAAGGATGGCTGGGTCAAAAACTATCTGCCGCCTAGAATGGACCCTGAGTATCTCGCCAAATTCATGCAAAGGATAGGCGGCAGGAGCCGCAAGATGACCGAGTAGCTGCGTGCACCTAGTTATAGGTCTAGCGCCGGACACGATTGGCAGGCAACCAAGATCACGTCTTGAGTCTGTGTGGAATAGCGCGAGTTAAAAAAAAATTCGGATTTTAAATCTCTAGCCGACAATGGTTTCAGGGCTTCCCTCCTCGCTTAAGAAACAGAAGGCACTTACACACAGCAGTCCTGGAGCTGCTCGCAAAGGTGCATGGCATCCACGACTGGACGCCCGGCTTCAGTGCAATCCTGTCACCCGCGTGGGTGCGGGGTGGCAGTAATATCCAACGAGACATGGATGATCAGAGGCTATCATTCAGTCAAGTTTTGACCATGGCTAGCCGTCCCGAGAGCTAATTTCTCCCAACGTTTCTGTCGACCGCCTGGAGGTGACAACGGATGGCATCTTTCGACCTGCCTGGCATTTCGTTAAGCGGGCGTGAATTTGCAGGAGTAGGTGACACACCTTTGAAAAGAGACCTTTTTCTGATTCTTCTTCTTTTTCTTCTTATTATACCTATAATCTCTTATTCTATTTTTTATTGTATTGTGTTATATAAGTTTTATTTGCTATCTTAGGTTATATTTTGCTATTCAACCTCTACCTCCCTGACATTTTCTCTCTATTCCTCTTCTTACTCTCTTTTTTTTTCATCTCTATATATTTCTTCTTTTTACCAATGTCTCTTTATTTTCTTTGTTTCTTCCCTCTTCTCTGATACTACATCGCGCTCACTAGACTTACAGGGCCTGGTAGCGCTGAATACCGAGATGCACTGACTAAGCTGCCTCTGGAAATCAACAGTCACTGGTACTTTCATCATCTCCAGAACCAATGCCAGCTGGAAGTACCTCCCCCCCACCCTTTGTCTTCGCGACAGCCTTGCCTCCTTGGTAGCTGTACCTGAGGGAAGCCTGCTTTGCTACTTTACAACTGCACACGCACATTCATCCTTGGCAACTTTACCCGCCTTCATCTCTCGTGCTCATTTATCCAGCGCCTGATGGGTAGTTTCTCAGTTGGTACCCCCTCTTCTGTACCTGCCTAGGTCTGGGCACGCTGCCCTCAATGGACGACACAACCATGTCCCCGAGGCCTGCCCGCCCGCCAACCGACAGCTCCTCAGGCCCTGCGAACGATGTCCCCTCCATTTGTCGAATCTGCCGAGGCGAAGCGACCGAGACTGAGCCGTTGTTTTACCCCTGCAAATGTAGCGGCAGCATCAAATTTGTGCACCAGGAATGCCTGATGGAGTGGCTATCGCATTCGCAGAAAAAATACTGCGAATTATGCAAAACGTCGTTCCGATTTACGAAGCTTTATGCCCCCGATATGCCGCAGTCGCTACCTGTACACGTCTTTTTTGAGCACATGACCAAGTATCTCTTCCGCAATGTACTGGTCTGGCTTCGTGCCGTCCTTGCCGTCAGCATTTGGATCTGCTGGCTGCCGCTCTTTATGCGAGCCGTCTGGTCCTTCATGTTCTGGATTAGCGATGAAGGACTAGGAGGCTCTCTGTCGTCCCTCAAAGGCGGCCAGGCTTCCTGGGAGTCATCGTTGTACAACCAATTTTTCGGTCAATGCAGGGCGAATCCGCTTGTCAGGACGGCCACCACGACCTTGGCTCAAGCCGCGACAATGATGAAGCATCTGCCCGGGGACCTTAGCGGTATCCCCAAATTCGCCGTCAAGTCGATAGGATATGCCGCAAACACGGTAAACGGTACGGGATCCTTCCAATCGTACAGAGACGAAAACGGCACAATTACAGTTCTATACGAGATTGATTCACCCTCGGCTTCTCTGCTCAGCAATGTCACGTTTCTTCGCAACTTGACAAAGAGCCCAAGAGTCAACAGAGCAGTCATGTCCATTGTCGAAGGCCAGATCATCACTATTCTTGTCATTGTCTGCTTCATCTTGGTCATTCTCGTCCGCGATTACGTCGTTCAGCAACAACCAGAGCTGAACATGCGCGCCGCGTTTGCTGATCAAGCAGAGGGCGATCAAGTCAATGCATTTGATGCTGCGCCGGAACAAGCTGCCGCCGTAGACGATGCCGGAGATGCAGCCGTCCACGAACTCGATCGCGATCTTATCAGACCACCTCCCGATCGCAACGTCGACCCCCATACACCAGAGATGATGAATGAGCAGGAGGCGATCAACCAGGTTTGGGCTATGACTATTCGTCCTGGCATCTACACCCCCAATCTTGAAAATGATGAGGAGCCATCGCACATCATGGAATTCCTTCGCATATATCGACGTGCTCACGGCGACCACGACGAAATTTTACGCATCATTGAGCAAGAAGATGCGGATGGCAGGCTCCGCTATTGGGCTGACGCTACTCGTCGGAACATGCTAAGCAACCGGCAACATTCGACTGAGCATAACAATGATCCTGGCAGCTCGAATTACATATTTGATCGCCCAGAGAGCCCAGTGGCTTCTTCTAGCCGGCATGCGGAGAATCCGTTACTCGGACCAAACGGGGGCAACCAACAAGAATTCAGCTCTTTACCGCCCATCTTCCAACAAGAACTCCCGATGGCAAACACCGGTTTTGATAATGGGTTGCGACCCCGAGCTACATCAGCCGGGCCCAGTCACTCAGGTTTGGTCAATCCGCTGGCGAATAACAACTGGACATTTGATGAGATATTGGCCGAGGAGGGCTCCTCCCGTGATCCGCGTACAGTAGACGACGAGTCCGGAGCCACCCACGCGGAAGGGAGTTTTGGCGACTTTGTTGAAGAAGACGCCGGCACAATGTCGTCGGACTCTGCAGAGCTGCACTCCAACATTGCGAATCGCGCGATGCAGCAACGCTTCTTCGAGCGAGACCAAGAGGGCAACATTGATCCTGAGCCTGAATTGGCTGCTGAGCCACTTCAGACTGAGACTCCTGCTGTTCCGCAGGATGCCGCCCCTGCCAACAACAACGCGGAGCCAGTTGGTTTGGTCGGTAGGGTCGCCAATTTTATGTGGGGCGATCTTGATCGCCATGCCGACGAACTAGAACTGCAAGCTGCGGAAGAGCAGGATGCTGAGGACGATGCTTGGGTTGACATTGTCGACGGCGATGTCGGCGCAGATGATGCCGAGGCAGCTGGCGACGACCCAATGCAAGCAGCGGCTGGCGGCTTTGACCAAGACGCTATTGATGACATGGAAGATTTCGAGGGTGTCATGGAATTAATTGGCATGCGCGGCCCGATTGCCGGCCTCTTCCAGAATGCCATCTTCTGCGCTGTCCTTGTCTCCGTCACCATTTTTGCATGCATCTTTGTCCCCTACAACATTGGACGCGTCACAGTCTGGCTCATGGCAAGCCCCATGCGTCTCGTTCGCATGATTGTCGAAATCTCGAAGCTCGTTCAGGATGCGCTTGTCATGTCCTGTGCATTTTTGTCTTGGTGCTTGATCAACTTGTTGGAGATGGCCGCAAATTTCCTGCCTGCCGGCCCTATTAACAAAGTCGTCTCGGTTCGAAAGGCTTGTTGGGATCTTTGGATCAACTCGGGAAACAGGATTTTCGATTACCTGTTTATGGATTTTCCCATGTCTGCGACAGAGATTCAAAACTTTTCCGCCATCAGCCATGCTGCTCTATTGAGTCTCAAGGGCCAAGCTTCTAATTCACTCGAGGCCATACAACAGCTCGGTTGGACCATTTACACCAATGGCATCACAAGGCCAGGTGCCGAGCATTTACAGCTGCTTGTGGCAAAGACAAAATCTGCCTTGCAATTTGCCATTGCATCATCTTCGATTCTCCTGACTCCTGAAGCCTGGGTTATCAATCTGGGAGATTCCAAGATCGGCGAAGTAGTCGATCCCGAACTAGCTCGCTGGTCTGGTATTGACCGATTCTGGGCTATCCTGGCCGGTTACGCGGCAGTCTTCGCCATTGCTGCCATGTATCTCCAGCGCAACAGCCCTTTTTCAAATGGCGAATTTATGAGAGCCTGGGAGGCAGGCATCATTGATACCCTTCATCAAGCCAGCGGCATCATGAAGGTGATTTTGATCATCAGTATAGAGATGCTTGTCTTTCCCTTGTACTGTGGAATGTTACTTGACCTGGCACTTCTCCCACTTTTTGAGAATACGACCGTTATATCACGAGTCATGTTTACGCGCGACTACCCCGCGACCTCGATATTCGTTCACTGGTTCGTCGGCACTGGTTACATGTTTCACTTCGCCCTCTTCGTCTCAATGTGCCGCAAGATCATGCGACCCGGCGTTCTATATTTCATCCGTGACCCTGATGACCCAGAGTTTCATCCTGTTCGCGATGTGCTCGAGAGAAACTTGATCACGCAGCTTCGAAAAATATTATTTTCCGCCTTTGTCTATGGAGCGCTGGTCATTCTTTGCCTTGGGGGTGTGGTGTGGGGGCTCTCGTTCACGCTGCCAACGGTCCTGCCAATCCACTACTCTTCGAACGAGCCGGTACTGGAGTTTCCTGTCGACCTGCTGTTTTACAATTTCCTGATGCCACTGGCTGTCAAGTTTTTCAAACCTGGTAATGGCATTCACGCCATGTACACGTGGTGGTTCCGCCGATGCGCAAGGGCCCTGCGTTTGACTTCTTTCTTATTTGGAGATCGCAAGGTTGATGAAGAGGGTAACCTACGTCTGCCAGAGACTGGTAGTGCCGGTCTGTTTCAGAGCTTGCTCCTGGGAGTCGATGAGTCAAATAACACCATCGTCAAGTCCTGGAAAGACGCCATTACGGGTGACGTTGCTACCGATGCAGAAAAGCCGGAACCCGAAACTTTGAAAGCCCACAAAGAACATTTAGTCCAGTCTGAACAGCTGTTAGCTGATGGCAGATTTGTTCGTGCGCCCGCGTCGGATCGGGTAAAAATTGCCAAGGGTCGCAAGGTATTCATTACTGTCGACGAGGACAACAAGCGACAAGACGGCAATGAAGACGACGATTTATATGCTTCGGACCAGTATCGCAACGTATATGTGCCGCCGGGCTTCAGGTCGCGGATCTTCCTCTTCATTCTTTTCATCTGGATCTTCGCGGCCTTTACTGGTGTCAGTCTCACGGTGGCACCGCTTGTGATTGGCCGCATGGTCTTCAAGGCTCTCATCCCTGATCACGTGCGCACCAACGACATATATGCATTCAGCATCGGCATCTATATTCTGGGCGCCGTCAGCTACTTGGGGATTCACAGCCGCAGCGTGTTGGACAAGGTGCAGGGGTGGCTGGCAAGCGCGAACGAAGAGATTGCCGGCCGACGGGCAGCAAGCCGCACGTTCTCGGTACTTCTGCACGCCATTCAACTTGTCTATACTTACTTCTTCCTGGCTGTTGTGCTTCCGCTTCTGGTCGCGCTAATTGTGGAGCTGTATATTGCAGTTCCGCTGCACACGTACATGAATCCTCCAACGGCGGCCACGATTGGAGCAGACAAGCTAGGACATTTGAGCAAAGGCAGACATACAGTACGGCTCACGCAGGTGTGGACTCTTGGTCTGCTTTATACAAAGTTGGGCTCGCGCTTGATTACACAATTGTTCCCGCAGAGCCGAGCAGCCGTGGCAGTGCGACTTGTGTTGCGACGTGGATGGCAGCGTCCTGAAGTGGGCGTGTTTACGCGGGCATTTGTGATTCCCGGGCTGGCGATTGCTTTCATTGCGATATTGGCACCGCCGTTTGTGGCAAGATATTTGGTGAATTACCAAGTATCCGGATACGTGCCAAAGCCAGGTGAGACGGCAGCAGAGATGGCAAGGCTGGCCATATTCTACCGCTACTCATATCCCGGGGCGGCGGTTGTGTTGGTGATGGCAAGAAACGCCATGATACTGGCCAACGTTTTCAATAAGTGGACGTCGGGTGTACGAGATGAGGCGTACCTGATTGGAGAGCGGCTACATAACTTTGGAGCGGCAACGGCGGGCGCCCGGAAGGGGCGGGCAACGTGGAAAGCGGGCGGTAACCGGTTGTAAGGCGTGGAAGAGGCGTCGCTTTTGTATGCATGATCTAATGTGTTATGGTATAATAGTTATACAGATAAATTGATGATCTACACATTCCACCGTTGTTCCATCTGTCATTTTTCTTTTGTAAATTTTTGCTGCTCTCTGTGTGTGCTATCCCGGGTATGCATGTTATCGCGCCCGTGATTCTCGATGCTTTCTTTGTTGTGATGTTTTCACGAGACGCAATGACTATTATACGAGTTTCACATGGAAGCACTACCCTGTAGGTACTCAAAGACACGATATGCTGCGGGTGAGGGTTTCTGGTGCAAACTCCGTTTGTAATAAAACAAAAAGAAAAGTGTCATGCTGTGACACTGTCTAGTATATTGCATGAGACATAATAACGGCAAGTTTATGCGCACAAAGTTAGTTGCGGGTTGTATTGGCGCGTTAGTATTGCAAGGATGAGGCCCCTGATGGTGCGACCCAGTCGGGACGGTAATACAACGTGGGCGAGGCGGACAAAAGGCCAAGAAAAAATGAATCGCGGTTGAGATTCCCCCAACGTGGTACGCGAGCACCTAGTCAACCAGGAGATTGGGATCATTATGTATCCGAATTAATTTCAGCGACTGCCGCGCTGCATGCAGGCATCACTCAGTTATTCAGGGGCTGCCTGGCTGTGATGACTGAAGATGAACGTCACGTGAAGCGCCACATCGGGCTTGCGCCAAAGCAGTCGCTCCAGCGAGGTTTCTGCTCAATGTTCCAGTGCTTGGGCCCTGCAGCGGTTGCCCATGGCTGCAGGCAGTGCAGGGGGATAGGGACACGCTAGACCCAAAACAGCTGCCAGTGCCATCCCATCCCCTCTGTGGGAGGGCCCGGAGGAGGTGGGGTCCCCTGGCCATGCGCTGCAGTCTCAGCACTTCCAGGGCATCGCATGCGCTGGGAGACCGTGACCAGTGCGCGCCGGGGAAGAGCGGGTAACACTGGTTGCGCTGGTCTAGCAATTGATTTCAGGGCCTGGGCAGCCACAAACCAGCCACAGTTGGGCAGACAAACACGCATCACTGGGCCGCGGTCACAGGCCAAAACACCCGCCACACTCTATCCTGGGCGCGCATCCCGGCCACCCTCTGGCTTCCTTTTTCCTGTCTCTCATCCACGGGGCCTCTCACGACCTTTTTTCCGGAGGCACGGTAAGAAAAGAATAGCCTGGGCTTCACGACAGCCCTTTCGACAGGCTTCTCTTGACAAAATTACCGAATCCTTGACGCGATTCTTCATACTTTGTTTTCGGCTACCTCTCCTCACCGCCGTGGCCGCGACACCGCCGTTCTTCCTCCCCTCCCCGCTAGGAAGCCACGACAACCACTTTACGCCTCCCCCTTGACGACCAACGACGATACTGAGAAGCTGAGCGCGGGTGGATTGATTCCTTTGACGGCTTGATTTCTTCCTTGCTTGTCTAATATTCTTTATTTCGCCGCGTTTGAACCTCATTTCCCCTTCGCTCTTCGCCATCTTTCACACGGCCTACCTGCTACATACCTACCAAACGCAGCACTTGTCGCACCCTCCCTTCTGGCCACCTGTTTGCCCGACACGCACGCCACCGGCAGAAATAGAAACAAAGCGCCCGCGACAGTGATATCCATGCTCCCCGCCACGCATCCGTAACCATAGCTGCGATCTGACCGCTACAGCAGCTGCGCAGCAGACATGATGGAGCCGCCGTCATCCCCGCCTAACGAGGCTGCCACCGTGGAGGATGCGCTCTCATGGTACAAGTCTCAGTATGTGCAGCTTGAGGTTGAGCTCGCCGAGTTTCGCGAGTCTAGCCGAGAGCTCGAGCAGGAGCTGGAAAAGGACATTGAGAGAGCAGAGAAGCAGGAGAGAGTCTTTCAGGAAAAGGCAGAGGCTCTCGGATTCGAGGTGGAAGAGTGGAAGGTGAGAATCGTGCTCTCACATGGTATGGGCTGTGCTAACAGTTGCAGCGCAAATACAAGGAATCCAAGACCGAGGCCGCATCGGCACAGAATGTTCTCGAGAAGGAAATCACTGTCCTCCGCGACACAAACCGCACGCTTCAGATGAAGCTGCGCGACTCCGAGGTGGCCAACGATGACTTTGAGCGCCAGGCGCGCAACACGACCTCATCGCTCGAAGATATGGAGTCCAAATTCAACCAGGCCATTGAGCGCGGCGTCATCATGGACGAGGAGATGAAGCAGGGCGAGCAAGAACGCGAGAAGCTGCGCATCGAGACGCAGCGTCTACGTGAGGAACTTGGCGACCTTAAGATTGAGGCCGAGCTCATGCAGGACAAGATCAAGAAGCACGAGGCTCGCCAGCACCACCTTTCCACCATTTCCACCGACATGTCCGCCCTCGGCTCGCCCACGTTTGACCGCCATACGGAAATGTCGCCCAACTCGACCGCCAGCTCGCCCCTCATTACCACGCCGCCTCCAAACGAAAAGGCCTTGTCGTCGGCCGGTACTGTCTCTGACATCAACGAGCCACCCTCGCCGCCCATGTCGGAGGCGTCTAACCCCGTGCCCAAGGTCACGCCCGCCAAGACGCCTGCCCGGACGTTGCAGCGCAAACCCAGCCGTCTTCCTTCTCTGGGCGACAGCGTCACCCCCAAGCCCCGCGCCAAGTCGTCGACCACCCGCATGCCTCCCCCGCGCGTCTCTGGTGGCCCCGGCACCGGCACCGGCTCCAACTATCGCACGCCAGCCAACAACCGCTCTACAAACACTCGCACAGTTTCCCACAAGCTGCCCGCCTCCAACTCGCTGTCGCACATTCGCACACTGACGGAAAAGATGAATCGACTGGAGGCGCGCGTGCACAATGTGCGGTCGAAACTCCCGGGTCCGGCCAGCAGCCCGCCTCGAGCCTCGCCGCGATCTGCTAAGCGCAGCAACGTTCCGTCGTCGGTTACGGTGCGTTCGCGCAAGCGCACTGCCGGCTCGGCTACGTCATCTATCACCGGAGATGAAACAACGCCGACCAGCTACCGGCCATCGGCCTCGTCACGACAAGGCCATGTGCCCAGACTCAGCACCTCGAACATGAACCGCCTGTCGTTTGGCCCGCTGCCGAACCGGGCGCCCGACGCAGACAGCAGCCGGCCTAGTTCGCGGGCTAGCATGTCATCGTACGCGCGCCCACCTTCACGAACCGACATGGCGCCGCCGAGACCCATGTCGCGCACATCGACTCGCACACCACTCAGCCGACCCCGATCATCCATGTCTCTCCACAGCCACTCGCATTCGGCGAGCACGCACTACCTCGATCTCGACATTGAAGAGGAGCACGAAGGTAGCCTGCAAACGCCGAGCCGCCGGGGCACGTACGGCAAGGTCGACTTTAGCAGCAGCACGAGCGGGATCCCGGTACCGGGCTCCTCGATCCCAACGCCTGGCGGTCGTAGGCAGAGCGCCAGCCGTCGATCGAGCGTTGGCGTGGGCCGCGAGCCGATTATGCCCGGCCGACCTAGCACATCTGGCGGTCACAAGATGCCGGATGCGAGTGACCTGGGCGAGACATATTAGACAAGGACGCTGTGCGCGGCATGGGCATGAACATATTCCTTGGCTGTACTATGGAAGCGAGCATTTGCATTTCTGGGCTTGTTTTTATTTTCTAAGACGGCATGATTCCCCACAATGGTTATATATGTCTAGCTAAAAGGGCAGATGGGGGATTGTGTTTTCTTTTTTATGACGAATTATGGAAACTCTTTTTTTTTATTATATCTTTGAACAAAGGCAGCGAGTGGCTATACCCCTGTTTTTGGAGCAAGGAAGAGGAGCGCAAAGGAGAAGGGAATCAGATGGATGTGCCTGGAGGTATATGGAGGCAGGACGGGAGGAGATTGGCTGTTTCCTGTAATTACGACGACATGGATTAGTACGGTTAGGCGAGTAAGGAAGAGGTTAATATGACCATGTGCTGCATATGGCCGCTTGCCCGTGACTTGTGGGAAAGGATTAAGTGCTAGCGGAATTTAGGGAAGGAAAGGTGAGGTGAGGTGAGAGCTAGAGGGGTGAGATTGGAGGACCCCGGTGCGCCACGAGGGAGAGTTTGCATGCTCTGTGGAGAAGTGCAGCGTAGAGCGTGACATGGTAGAATGAGGTAGGCATGGAAGAACGCAGATAGAGACGAAGCCTAGAAGGAAACGGAAAGTATGGCCACGAGGTTGGAAACATGGCCGACTGGGGCCTCGGCACGACAGGTCAAGATGTCAAGGACGGCAAGCGATGGACAAGAGAGGGAATGGGGATGGAAGAGAATGCTTTGTCAGATTGGGTAAACTGGATGCTTTTCTGGGAACATGGTGTGAACTTGCAATAAAAGGGACGGGGGAGAGGCAACGCAGATGAGGCTGTCAGCGTGGGCGGGCGGGGCGGGGATCCGTGTGCCGGCGGGTGGCCGATGTGGTTGCCCAAGATGGCAACGGGGGCCGGATCACTGGCGCGGACGAGCGATTTCCGACAAGTAAATGCCCGGTGTGCAGCAACTATAGCGCATTTTGTGAAGCGTGACGTTTGAATCAAATGGCTATGGTAGACTTTTTTATACGCGTGCCTGGTAGGCATCAATTGCTTTCCGTGTTGGTTCAACATGCAAGTTTGACAAGCACAAGATGCAAGTGGAATGGGCTGTGTACAATTACAAGCCAAAGCCACGTGTGAGAATGTGTGCTGCGACACTGGACCTGCAGAATCGGGTCAAGGCGTGTAAGACGGGAAAGAAAATGGCCAGGCCAAAAAAAAAAGATGTCATCCCGTTCTCAATGACATGCAGACAGCAAAGGGGGCTGAATGAGGACTAGTTTTTCGCCTTGGGGCTGATGGCCCGTACAAATGGGACATTTGCTGTAGAAAGGGCGTGTGTGTAGTGTGGGCCATTGGGAGCTGAGCTAAGGTCAGCAAATAGATGGGAGAAAGGAGAGGGGTGATGTAAGCCGCAATGCGTCTAGGGGGGGGGGGGATTTGGGAAAATGGAGAGAGTTGAATCTCGGAATAGGGGCAATTCGGAGCTTCATCTTGAGATGCGGTTTCTTCATTCTCAAAAGAGCGGGTGGGAAGATTGCAGGGCATGTAAATGGAGGATGGATGTTGGGGAGCCAAACCATCGGAGAGCCGCCAAAGAGTGGGGACCCCGGGCGGGTGCGGGACTCAACAATTGGGAAACGACATGGGAGGCCCTGGACCAAGGACGAGGGATGAATGGCCAACGTTGTACAGTTTTTATTGTATAAATTGAGAAAAAAAGAGGTGGAAGTGCGGAAGCGTAGCGGAATTAGATATAATTTTCTTTTCGAGTTTTGTCCCCGGAAATGGTGAGCAGTCGACCGAGATGGAACAACTTGAGTGGCTTTCCCCTCTTGTTTCTAGCGCTGTTGTTGAGCGGTATACTGGTAAAGCAGCAATCTACACTGATTGCTACACACACACGTCATGTATTGGTGGCTGGCTGGCTGGTTGTACTGGTAGACATCTTGCTAGATTGGGTAGATAGTTACCAGATACCACCTGCATCCCGTCCATGGCCATGTTGGGATTTCATCAAATGCCCCAGGCAATGCCGCAGCCGCAGCCGCCGTCACAGTAATGGTACAGCGCTGCACGCCCCTCCCTGCACAGGGATGCACAGGGAGGGACCCCGTTTGCTCGAAGCTGCCCAGGCACAGTCTCGTCAACGTTCTCGCCGTCGACAGACGAGTCCGCGATGCGGTTCTCTTTATGACACTGTGTTGTATGCCGCTATTCAATCTACTTGCACCGTATCCTGGATATGAGCCATTAATGCTAGAGTTAACCCCTCGTCTACCATCAGGCCCGGACAGGAAGCCAATCGAAAGTATGCATGGACACCTGCAGGCACTCACACACCCGCACACCCACACCCCCCAATCATCGTGAGGCTACCATCAGCTTCCGAAGAGCTGCACGTAAGCCGGGGCCAGAGACCGAGCAAAGCTGGCCAGGCCTTGGAACTCCGTATGCCTGGTGCGCATTATTCCTCCCCCGTCCGTGATGGCTGCCGGATAGCCGTTGAGCGGCCACTTGGGTAATACAAGGCTAGGGGGCGTGTGCCTAGCTCTTCTCACGCATCAGCTTTCCCCAGGGCCCAGAGCTATACATATCCCCCCCATTGACCGTCTCTCGTAGCCTGCCCGTTCTTGTTCTTCTTTTCTCTTTGCTACTTCTTTTTTCTCCCTCATAGAACATTTTGGATCACGCCGTCGTCTCCTTCTCCCTGTACATTTGCATTTTTTCATCTGAGCGATCATTTTCGACATCCGACATTTGATCGCACCACGACAACACTCCGACAAACGACGACTGGTAAGTTGTGACGCTCTTGTGAAATGTGGAAGCTATACCACTTTTCCTCTCGAATCTACTCTCTCTCGTTCCGCTTCTCTCTGCTGGACTCTCTGGACCTTGAAGGACGACGAATTCACCGGATTCTGGCCTGCGGCGCATCCGTGTCGCGAGCCTTGCCAGTACGGCTCCGAGCTGTCTGGTCTTATCGGACGCTAGAAACGAACAGACACGCCTCTTTTTTTCCGGGTCCGCCGACAGAATGCGCTGTAAACCGGCAGCCCGGTCTGCCAGGTACCGACCCGACTGGGGGGACGTCACCAGTGGTCCAGTGCTGGTCCTCATCAATCTTTTTTCTCTTGGTCCGGATTGTCCCTGATCCGCGGGTGGGTATCGTGACGGTTCAGCAAACTGCGACTGCGACGTTACTCGCGAGACCGGGCTGTGGGAAGAAGCAGACGGCCGCAGCGGGCGCGCGCAATTTTGTACTGGTATTACGGCAGTGCGGCTGGGATGTCTGCGTCCGAATCGCGAGTAATCCGTGGGTTAGGGGAACAGAGCAAGCGAGCATAGCGGGCGAGCTGAGTCTAAGCTTTTGGAAGCTGCCAGAGCTTACAGCAGTGACAAACGCCTGCTGCCCTCCCCCGCCTCGTCTGGCTTCGTCGTATTTGCCTACCGAGACGAAACAGAGACGACAACCACCTCACAGCACAAGAGAAGCACAGCAAATGCACCAGAGACCGCAGAGAGAGAGACGCAGAGATGGACATGAAAAAATGACGCTCCACTTTCCCCAAAATGTCCCAACTGCCGCTGACTTTGGCAACCCCAACAGATCAAAAAAGTTGCCCTTTTGCCGTACCTTGGCCAGCCGCTAAACTACGGTAGCGTCATTGGGCCCTGACCGGACGACCCTCCTTTCGTCTACAGGTACATCCACAGCCAGCTTACAGGACACTCCTGCCTGTAAGTCTTCTTGTCCAGCGTATTTCCCAGCTCGTCCACCTTCACTGCTGCAGTCCAGCGCTTCACCCCTGCTTCGCCCGCTGCAAGCTCCCCACACGCCCCCAGTGCCCAGCTGCTTTTGGTCCCGACAGAATCACCTCCAAAAAAGTCCGGCGACCTTGTTCTCCGGAACCTCCTCCTCTCCCAAAACTTACTCTTTCCACATCATTCCTCTCCCAACGGCCGCTGCAGCTTCTTGACGTCCCTGTTTATGCTCTTTTATTCTTAATTTTCTGGAGCTTCTGCATTGGTCACTGCATACGCCAAGCTCTTGTATATTGATTCGTTCTGCCAGCCCTAGGTTTTCTCCCAATTCCTCCTACTTTCCGAAACAGCGACTCTCTTCTGTCTGCTTTTCACGGCGCAACCTCGAGACCTCGTACGCTGAATTCCAAGCGAAGCTTTCTTCCCGTCTTCGCATCGTTAGAATAGCCATTGTTTCATGAAGCCCTGAGCAAGCTTCCTGGCCAGTTACGCATTCCAACGACTACCTGCAAAATCCCGCCCTCTTCTCTCCATCCCCCTCAACTACATCTACACATCCGCCGCCATGGCTTCCGAGTCTACAAACGGCGCCAACGGCCACGCTTCGTACGCTGAGAAGCACAGCATTGCCTCTCACTTCATTGGCGGCAACAGCCTGCAAAATGCCCCCGCGAGCAAGGTCAAGGACTTTGTGGCTGAGCACGACGGTCACACTGTCATCACAAACGTAAGCTTCCACTCTGCCGACCTGAGCCATTCAGTGCCACCAGCAACGCCACCAGCTGCGCAAAATCTTGCTATAGTCGCAAATCGCTAACAATCGCCTGCAGGTCCTGATTGCCAATAACGGCATCGCCGCCGTCAAGGAGATTCGATCCGTCCGGAAATGGGCCTACGAAATGTTTGGCGACGAGCGCGCCATCCACTTCACCGTCATGGCCACCCCCGAGGATTTACAAGCCAACGCCGACTACATTCGCATGGCCGACCACTATGTCGAAGTTCCCGGCGGCACAAACAACCACAACTACGCCAATGTCGAGCTCATTGTCGACATTGCCGAGCGCATGAATGTCCATGCTGTCTGGGCAGGCTGGTACGTCTGACTACACGGCACTTGGCCCAGCTTTACAGTACTAACAAGATTTTAGGGGCCACGCTTCAGAGAACCCCAAACTGCCCGAGTCGCTCGCCGCCTCTCCCAAGAAAATCGTATTCATCGGACCCCCTGGCTCCGCCATGCGCTCGCTAGGTGACAAGATCTCCTCCACAATCGTCGCTCAGCACGCCGACGTTCCTTGCATTCCCTGGTCCGGAACCGGCGTCGACAAGGTCGTCGTTGACGACAAGGGTATCGTCACCGTCTCCGACGACGTCTACTCCAAGGGCTGCGTCACCTCTTGGCAGGAGGGTCTGGAAAAGGCCAAGGGGATTGGCTTCCCCATCATGGTCAAGGCTTCCGAGGGCGGTGGTGGCAAGGGTATTCGCAAGGTTACCAACGAGGAAGAGTTTGAGGCTCTTTACAAGGCCGCCGCTAGCGAAATTCCTGGCTCTCCCATCTTCATCATGAAGCTTGCTGGCAACGCCAGACATTTGGAAGTCCAGCTCCTCGCCGATCAGTACGGCAACAACATCTCCCTCTTTGGCCGTGACTGCTCCGTCCAGCGTCGCCACCAAAAGATTATCGAAGAGGCCCCCGTCACGATTGCCAACGCCGCTACCTTCAAGGCCATGGAGGACGCTGCTGTGCGTCTCGGAAAGCTCGTCGGCTACGTCTCCGCCGGTACCGTTGAGTACCTCTACTCCCACGCCGACAACAAGTTCTACTTCCTCGAGCTCAACCCCCGTCTCCAGGTCGAACATCCCACCACCGAAATGGTCACCGGAGTCAACCTGCCCGCCGCCCAGCTTCAGATCGCCATGGGTCTGCCTCTCCACAGAGTCCGCGACATTCGTCTGCTCTACGGCGTCGACACCAAGGCTGCCACCGAGATTGACTTTGACTTTGAGAACGAGGGCGCCGGCGAGCTCCAGCGTCGCCCCACGCCGCGCGGCCACACCACCGCCTGCCGTATCACTTCGGAAGATCCTGGTGAGGGCTTCAAGCCTTCCAACGGTGTGCTGCACGACCTCAACTTCCGCTCCTCTTCCAACGTCTGGGGTTACTTCTCCGTAGGTACACAGGGTGGTATTCACTCCTTTTCCGACTCTCAGTTTGGTCACATCTTCGCCTATGGTGAGAATCGAGCCGCCTCGAGAAAACACATGGTTGTCGCCCTCAAGGAGCTGAGCATTCGCGGTGACTTCAGGACCACTGTCGAGTACCTCATCAAGCTGCTCGAAACGGAAGACTTTGAGGACAACACAATCACCACCGGCTGGCTTGACGAGCTCATCTCCAAGCGCCTGACTGCTGAGCGCCCCGAGACCATGCTTGCCGTCATCTGCGGTGCCACCACCAAGGCTCATATCGCCTCCGAGGCCTGCATGGCCGAGTACCGCGCGGGTCTCGAAAAGGGTCAGGTTCCCTCCAAGGACATTCTGCGGACCGTCTTCAACATTGACTTCATCTACGAGGGCTTCCGCTACAAGTTTACCGCCACCCGCTCGAGCGCGGACAGCTACAACCTGTTCATCAATGGCTCCAAGTGCTCTGTCGGCGTCCGTGCTCTCTCTGACGGTGGTCTACTGATTCTGCTTGACGGTCACTCGCACAACGTCTACTGGAAGGAGGAAGTTGGTGCTACTCGTATTTCCGTCGACAGCAAGACTTGCCTGCTCGAGCAGGAGAACGACCCTACTCAGCTGCGCACCCCCAGTCCCGGAAAGCTCGTCAAGTACACTGTCGAGAATGGTTCCCACCTCAAGGCTGGTGCCACTTATGCCGAAGTCGAGGTCATGAAGATGTACATGCCCCTCGTCGCCCAGGAAGACGGTGTTGTCCAGCTGATGAAGCAGCCTGGCGCCACTCTTGAGGCTGGTGATATTCTCGGTATACTGGCCCTGGACGACCCCAGCCGTGTCAAACAGGCCCAGAGCTTTGTTGACAAGCTGCCCGTCCTCGGTGACCCCGTTGTTCTCGGTGCCAAGCCTGCTCAGCGCTTCCAGCTTCTCCACAACGTCATTAACAACATTCTGCTCGGCTTTGACAACTCCGTCGTCATGCAGTCCAGCCTAAAGGAGCTCATCGAGGTCCTGCGCAACCCTGAGCTGCCTTATAGCGAGTGGAACGCCCAATTCTCTGCCCTGCACTCCAGAATGCCACAGAAGCTGGATGCCCAGTTTGGCCAGATTGTTGAGCGTGCCAAGGCCCGCCAGACCGAGTTCCCTGCTCGTCCTCTGCAAAAGGCATTTTCCAAGTTTCTCGAGGATAATGTAGCTGCCGGCGATGCTGATTTGCTTCGCAGCACTCTGGCGCCCCTGACGCACATTCTCGACATTTACGCCGATGGCCAAAAGGTCCGTGAGCTGAACCTCATCAAGGGCCTGCTCGACTCCTTTGCCGATGTTGAGAGCCTGTTTCGCGGCAGCGGCCAGGAGGAGAATGTCATCCTCACGCTTCGTGAGCAGAACAAGGACAACATCAACAACATTGTCCAGACTGCTCTCTCTCACAGTCGTGTCAGCGCCAAGTCGTCGCTCGTCCTCGCCATTCTCGAGGAGTACCGCCCCAACAAGCCCAACGTCGGCAACGTTGGCAAGTACCTCCGCGATACCCTGCGCAGGCTTACTGAGCTTACCTCGCGCACTACTTCCAAGGTCTCCCTCAAGGCTCGTGAGATTATGATCCAGTGCGCTCTGCCTTCTCTGGAGGAGCGTACCTCGCAGATGGAGCACATTCTTCGCTCCTCTGTGATCGAGTCTCGCTACGGTGAGAGTGGCTGGGACCACCGTGAGCCTAGCTTCGATGTCATCAAGGAGGTTGTCGACTCCAAGTACACCGTCTTTGACGTGCTGACCCTGTTCTTTGGCAACGAGGATCCCTGGGTCTCGGTCGCTTCGCTCGAAGTTTACATTCGTCGCGCTTACCGTGCCTACATCCTCAACAAGGTGAACTACCACTCTGACGAGAGCGACAACCCGCAGTTCATCTCTTGGGATTTCAAGCTGCGCAAGCTTGGTGAGGCCGAATTCGGTCTACCTGCCCAGTCTGCTGCGCCCTCTGCGCCTGGCACTCCTCTTGGCAACGAGATTGGCTCTAAGCGCATCTACTCCATTAGCGACATGTCGTATCTAGATGCCAAGATCACCGACGAGCCCAGCCGAATCGGTGTTATTGTTCCTTGCAAGTACATTGACGAGGCCGATGACCTCCTACAAAAGGCTCTGGAGACGATTGCCTTTCAACAAAAGCAGAACCGCCAGACTACGCCCTCTGGCCTCATTGCTGACCTCAGTGGCAAGCGCAAGCCTGGCCAGCCCGCCACGCCGCGTGGCACCGCTGAAGAGTTGAGCGCCGTCATCAACATTGCTGTGCGGGACGCCGAGAGCAACAGTGACGCGGAGACTCTTGCTCGCATCCGCCCCATTGTCGCTCAGTTCAAGGAGGAACTTCTTGCCCGCGGTGTCCGCCGCCTGACCTTCATTTGCGGCCACAGCGATGGCTCGTACCCTGGCTACTACACGTTCCGTGGACCCCACTACGAGGAAGACGACAGCATCCGTCACAGTGAACCTGCTCTTGCCTTCCAGCTTGAACTTGCGCGTCTGTCCAAGTTCAACATCAAGCCCGTCTTCACCGAGAACAAGAACATTCACGTCTACGAGGGTATTGGCAAGGCTGCTGACACTGACAAGCGCTACTTTACTCGTGCCGTCATCCGTCCCGGCCGCCTCCGTGATGAGATTCCTACTGCTGAGTACCTCATCTCCGAGGCTGACCGCGTTGTCAATGACATTTTCGACGCTCTCGAAATCATTGGCAGCAACAACACGGACATGAACCACATCTTCATGAACTTTAGCCCCGTGTTCCAGCTGGCTCCCTCCGAGGTCGAGCACAGTCTTCAAGGATTCCTCGACCGCTTCGGTGCCCGCGGCTGGAGACTCCGCGTCTCCAACGTTGAAATTCGCATCATCTGCACCGATCCCAAGACTGGCCAGCCTTACCCTCTGCGTATCGGCATCACTAACACTTCTGGTTATGTCGTGGATGTCGATTTGTACGCTGAGCGCAAGTCGGACAAGGGCGAATGGGTCTTTCACAGCATTGGTGGTACCAAGGAGAAGGGTCCTCTGCATCTGCTCCCCGTCAACACCCCCTATGCTACCAAGAACTGGGACCAGCCCAAGCGTTACAAGGCTCATCTCATGGGCACTCAGTACGTCTACGACTTCCCGGAGCTCTTCCGCCAGGCTATCCAGAACAGCTGGGTCAAGGCTGTCAAGAAACAGCCTGGTCTCGTCGCTCTGCAACCCAAGTCTGGAGAGTGCATCACCTTTACCGAGCTGGTTCTTGATGACAAGGACAACCTAGACGAGGTGAACCGTGAACCAGGCACCAACAAGTGCGGTATGGTCGGTTGGCTTATTCGCGCTCGTACTCCCGAGTACCCCAGTGGCCGTCGTTTCATTGTGGTCGCCAACGACATTACCTTCATGATTGGTTCCTTTGGCCCCAAGGAAGATAACTTCTTCCACAAGTGCACAGAACTGGCCCGCAAGCTTGGTATTCCTCGCATCTACCTATCGGCTAACTCTGGTGCCCGTCTTGGCCTTGCCAACGAGTTGATGCCTTACTTCAAGGTCGCCTGGAACGACATTACCAAGCAGGACAAGGGCTTCCGCTACCTGTATCTCGACCAGGCTGGCAAGGATCGCTTCAAGCATGATGTCATTACCGAGGAGATTTCCGAGGCTGGTGAGAAGCGTCACCGCATTGTCACCATTGTTGGTCAGGAGGATGGCCTCGGTGTCGAGTGTCTGCGTGGTTCTGGTCTCATTGCCGGTGCCACCAGCCGCGCTTACAACGACATCTTCACCGTGACTCTGGTTACCTGCCGTTCCGTCGGTATCGGTGCCTACCTCGTCCGTCTAGGTCAGCGTGCTGTCCAGGTCGAGGGCCAGCCCATTATCCTGACTGGTGCCCCTGCCCTGAACAACCTGCTTGGTCGCGAGGTCTACACGTCCAACCTGCAGCTCGGTGGTACCCAGATCATGTACCGCAACGGTGTCTCGCACATGACTGCCAACGACGACTTTGAGGGTGTCTCGCGCATTGTCGAGTGGATGTCGTATGTCCCCGAGAAGCGCAACGCCCCGATCCCCGTCAGCCCCAGCACCGACACTTGGGACCGCGACGTCACCTACCGCCCTCCCCAGAAGCAGCCTTTTGATGTCCGCTGGATGATTTCTGGTAAGCAGGACGAGACTGGCTTCCAGAGCGGTCTCTTTGACAAGGATTCGTTTGTCGAGACGCTAGGAGGCTGGGCCCGCACTGTTGTTGTTGGCCGTGCTCGTCTTGGTGGCATCCCCATGGGTGTTATTGCCGTCGAGACACGCAGTGTCGAGAACACCACCCCCGCTGACCCTGCCAACCCCGACTCTATCGAACAGGTCAGCAACGAAGCCGGTGGCGTCTGGTACCCCAACTCTGCGTTCAAGACTGCCCAGGCTATCAACGACTTTAACAATGGTGAGCAGCTGCCACTGATGATTCTCGCCAACTGGCGTGGATTCTCTGGTGGCCAGCGCGACATGTATAATGAGGTCCTCAAGTACGGTTCGTTTATTGTTGACGCCCTCGTCAAGTATGAACAGCCCATCTTTGTGTACATTCCTCCGCACGGCGAGCTCCGCGGTGGTTCGTGGGTCGTCGTTGATCCCACTATTAACCCCACCGTCATGGAGATGTACGCCGATGAAGATGCGCGCGGTGGTGTGCTCGAGCCGGAGGGTATCATTGGAATCAAGTACCGCAAGGACAAGCAGCTTGAGACAATGGCGCGCATGGACGAGACGTACGCGCAGCTGAAGAAGAACCTGGCGGACCCCAACACCTCCAAGGAGGAGGCCGAGGAGATCAAGACCAAGATGGCAGCACGCGAGCGCCAGCTGCTCCCTGTGTACTCGCAGATTGCCATTCAGTTTGCCGATCTCCACGACCGTGCGGGCCGCATGAAGGCCAAGGGGACGATCCGCGAGGTGCTGGATTGGTCCAACGCGCGCCGGTTCTTTTACTGGCGCGTGCGCCGCCGTCTCAGCGAAGAGTACATGCTGCGGCACATGGCCAGCAGCACGCTGACGGCGAGCCAGAAGGATTCCGTGGCCAAGACGAGCGCGAACCGCGACCGCAACCTGGAGCTGCTCAAGAGCTGGTCGGGCATTGCGGCGTGGGAGACCAACGACCAGGCGGTGGCGGAGTGGTACGAGAAGGAGCGCAAGTCGATTGGCGAAAAGGTTGAGGTGTTCAAGGCGGAGAAGCTGGCGGGCGAGCTGGCCGAGGTGGTGCGGCGCAACAAGGAGGCGGGCTTCAAGGGCGTGCGGGAGGTGCTCCGCATCATGCCTTTGGAAGAGCGCGACGCCATTCTCAAGTTTCTAAAGGAGTAAACTGTCACGGACCAAATATACCTAATGATTGTTGGACGGGGATTGTACGTTTTTGTTTAGTATAGCTACGTATTCATGTTAATGCACACTTGGTTAATGCACACTTGAGATTTATTCAATGTCTAGCAATCTGGCAAGATTTGCGTTATATGCATTGGTGTGCGACTCTTGATCCACGTTTGCATTAATGATGATATCCGTAAGATGGAGTCATGCAGTGACGAGATGTCAAGTGTATGCCGAGTAGTGCCCCTTGTATCATCATGGGCATATTATTGTACAGTTGTATTACACACATTATGTATCTCCCCCCAAACCGAGACTCTAGACCCCAAGTCTTTTCCGATGATGCAAACATGCCTCGTATATACTGTCGTCTTGTATTTCTTTACGCATCCTCTGGCACCCTCGTACGAATCTGCACGCCGTGCCACGTCCTCACGGCGTCGCCGAGGGCGGCATTCACCATGCGCTGCTGCTTGAGCATGGTGTGGCCGCGAAAGGCCTCGGCGGCAATGTCAATGGCGTACATGCTGCCGCAGCCGCCCGAGACGTCCTGCACGAGGACGGCGGCGACGGGGGCGAGGGCGTCGGCGAGGCGCTGGGCGATGGCGGCCTCGGCGGCGCTCATGGAGGGGGTCTCTGGCGCGGAGGACGAGTAGGCTCGACAAGAGGGCGAGAGGGCGGTGCGTGGGGAGTGGCGTGGCGGGGCTGCGAGGAGGGATTGTCGGCGCGTCGTGATCAAGGTCGAAGAGAGATGGCGGGAGAGGAGCATGGCGCGAGGGGCGTGGATGGTGGTGGTGGTGGCGGCGCGGCGGCAGGCGGCGCATAGTAGCGAGGCCGGCATGGTGGATGTGGTTGGTCGTGGATTGCTGCGGGGGGGAAGACGGGAAATGTTGAGGGGGACGGCGGATGAGGTGGTGATGGTACAAGACAAGATGGTGAAGAGTGCTGGATGGCGGTTGGGAAATTATTGGCCGTCGCCGCGGATTTGCCGGCGCTGGCCGAGGATGTGGTGGACGGACGGGTTTGGTGGGGCGGAACGGGATGGCTTGGAAATGGCAGGGCGGGAATTGGCTGATGTATCAAGCAGAGGTAAGATCTATAAAAGATGGATAAATTCAGAAATCATCATTTGCTAGTGTAGATGATTCGCTTGTGCTAAGTCGGGTGGTGGCGAGGGATTTGGCAGTCTTGCCCGCTTGATGCTTTGAGTGTGCTGCGTTGCGGCGTTGTTGGGGAGTAGGCAGGTAGCAGAAAGAGGATCAAATGATGAAAAAAAGAGAAGAAAAAAAAACAGACAAAGAAAAACAAGGGGGTTGGAGAAGCAGTTCCACCATATAGACTTGTTGTGTACGAGGTAAGTAGATGTTTGATGTATGTAGTAAATGCATACCACTTGGCTCCATGTCTGGGCTGTTGGTATGGCCAAGATGCGGTTCAAGTACGTCCGAGTGAATTGGACACTTGCACGGGCTAACGTCGGCCACCCACTTTCGGGTCACCCCCAGATACGGGTCACGTCGCGCCTACCCCAACACTAGTAAACCTTCATTACTAGTCACGCGTTTTCTCCATCCACAATCATTATTATTGCCTTAAATTTTATTATTATATCTATTATAGGTTAATATACTAAATAATAGCTTTAAAATGTAGTTTAGGACGTTTTTAGTGGTATAAGTGGCCGGTAAGCGGCGAAGAAGTGGATAGTGCCCTAGTTAACACTATAGGCTTGATTAAATAGCTAGGCACTATAGAAATAGGCTTTTAAGTTATTATAACGCCTTTCTAGTACTTAGGAAAGGTATCTTATTAGATAGGTCCTAATATAAGATACTACTAGTAACCCTCCTTTATATAAGTAGGTTAGGTAACTTACCTAGTGAGTTACCTTCTAGAATAGCGATATAAGACCTCTTAGGAAGAACTAGTTAGATAGCTTTTTACTCTAAAACCTAGAAGTGAAGACATTAAGAGGTAAGAGGCTTGATTTTTAACGTATAAATAGCGCCTTAACTAACGCTATTTAGAAATTCTTTACCGTCCTTAAGATACTAGCTATTAAGTAAATTTAGTAGGAGAATTAGTATAATATAGATAAAATAGGGCTTATAATAGGGGTCTATATTATAGACTGGCCTTATAGCTGCTATAGGTGAGTGTTA